>CM065590.1:369608260-369654052 GCA_033119425.1 Bufotes viridis | reverse complement strand
GCTACCTAACAAGTAGCTAGCTAACTGGCGGTGATAGGGGACCCTTATGCCCCATTCACACGTCCGAAATTCTGTTTGCGGAACGGAATTGCGGACCCATTCATTTCTATGGGGACAGACTTTGTCCCGCTCGGATCCGGAATTACGGATCCGCGCTTACGGGTCTGCACTTCCGTTCCGCAAAAATATAGAACATGTCCTATTCTTGTCCGCAATTGCGCACAAGAAAAAGCATTTTCTATATAGTTCTGTGCGGATCTGCAAAATGCGGAAAGCGCATTGCCGGTGTCCGTATTTTGCGGATCCGCAGATCCATGGATCAGCAGATCCATGGATCCATAAAACACATACGGACGTCTGAATGAGCCTGTAGGGGGTGATTAGTGACAGGGGGGTGACAGGGGTGATCAGGGGGTGACATGGGTGATCAGGGGTTAATCAGTGATGGGGGTGTGGGGGTGTGTGTGTAGTGATTGGTGCACTTTTCCTATTTTCCTCTGGTGGTCCCAAACAAAGGGACCACCAGACGAGCAGGCATTAGGCATATCAGACGCTGTTTAAAAACAGCGTCTGATATGCGATTTAAATGCGTTTTTCCGCATCTACAGCCTGCCAGCGCATGATCAGCGCTGGCAGGCTGTAGTTTCAGTTGTCCCGGCTCCGATCACATGAACGCGCGCGCACGACGCGCGCGCGTTCATGTGAAATCTCAGGTCTCACGAGATGACGCCGATAGGCGTGACTGAGACCTGAGAGAGCCGCCGCGCTGACGCCCATCGGCGTTAGCGTGGCGGCAAGAGGTTAAAGAAGTGCCATGCCAGGGAACTCCTTGAAGCTGCCTTTGGGGTGCTCGGTCCCTGGTGGCGGTGGCCAGTATCAGGCGAACTCTCTTGGCATCGGCTGTTCTGCTTTTGCCCCCTGCTCCCTCTTTTGCTACGCTGTTGGCTCGGTCTCACCACTGCCTCTTCCTCTGAACTATGAAAGTCAGTGGCACAACCTTCATTCCATGTGGGGTCTAGGACCTCATTGTCCCCTGCATCGTCTTCCACACAGTCTTCCTCCCTGACCTCCTGTTCGGTCTGCACACTGCAGAAAGACGCAGCAGTTGGCACCTGTGTTTCGTCATCATCAGAGACGTGTGGACTCCGATGAGGTGGTATTCCCATGTCCTCATCATCAGGAAACATCAGTGGTTGTGCATCAGTGCATTCTATGTCTTCCCCCACTGGGGAAGGGCTAGGTGGATTTCCTTGGGAAACCCTGCCAGCTGAGTCTTCAAACAGCATAAGAGACTGCTGCATAACTTGAGGCTCTGACAGTTTCCCTGATATGCATGGGGGTGATGTGACAGACTAATGGGCTTGGTTTTCAGGTGCCACCTGTGCGCTTTCTGCAGAAGACTGGGTGGGAGATAATGTTGTGAACATGCTGGAACCACTGTCGGTAACCCAATTGACTAGCGCCTGTACCTGCTCAGGCCTTAACATCCTTAGCACGGCATTGGGCCCCACCAAATATCGCTGTAAATTCTGGCGGGTACTGGAACCTGAGGTAGTTGGTTCACTAGGACGTGTGGCCGTGGCAGAATGGCCACGTCCTCTCCCAGCACCAGAGGATACACTAACACCACCACGACCGCGTCCGCGTCCCTTACTAGATGTTTTCCTCATTGTTACCGTTCACCAAGCACCACAATAAGGAATATATTTGGCCCAATGTATTGATTTCAAATTTAGGCCTTTTTTTACAGGCACCTACCACTATCTGCCTATTTGTTTATGTAGCGTATTACACTAATCCAGGCACAGCAGTAACCACTGATTTAGGGGAATATCTCTTTTAGGGCAAGTATTTAGGCCCTGGATGAAAGGTATCCTTTTATGGACAGATTTACAATTGGCCTGCAACTGCTGGGACAACAGATTCAGGGTATTGCTATTTTGCCAGATTAATTTCACCCCAGAACAAAATATATGTTTTAGCAGACACTATCAAATCTGGCCTGCAACTGCAGGGACACTAGATTCAGGGATTTGCTATTTTGCAAAATTAATTTCACCCCAGAACAAAATATGTGTTTTGGCAGACACTATGAAATCTGGCCTGCAACTGCTGGGACACCAGAATCAGGGTATTGCTATATTGACAGGTTAATTTCACCCCAGAACAAAATATATGTGTAAGCGGACACTATGAAATCTGGCCTGTAACTGCTGGGACACCAGATTCAGGGTAATGCTATATTGGCAGGTTAATTTCACCCCAGAACAAAATATATGTGTAAGCGGACACTATGAAATCTGGCCTGCAACTGCTTGGACAACAGATCCAGGGTATGGCTATATTGGCAGGTTAATTTCACCCCAGAACAAAATATATGTGTAAGCGGATACTAGGAAATCTGGCCTGCAACTGCTGGGACACCATATTTAGGGTATTGCTATTTTGGCAGGTTAATTTCACCCCAGAACAAAATATATGTGTAAGCGGATACTATGAAATCTGGCCTGCAACTGCTTGGACACCAGATTCAGGGTATTGCTATATTGGCAGGTTAATTTCACCCCAGAACAAAATATATGTGTAAGCGGATACTAGGAAATCTGGCCTGCAACTGCTTGGACAACAGATTCAGGGTATTGCTATATTGGCAGGTTAATTTCACCCCAGAAAATAATCTATCCTTTGCCAGACAGCAAACAGTATTATACTTGTCTAGCCAAAGCTGGAACACCAGATTTAGGGGATTGGTATTTGGGCAATTGTATTTAACCCCTTAATAAAATATAGAAATTGCTATCCTGAGTTTCTAGGGGTGACAATTAGCACAGCAAAGCCCCTGATGTAGGATATAGCAAAAAAAAAAAACTAGTATTGATGGATTGATGGACTTGGTGGCAGCTTCTTCTGGTGCACCACAAGTCACAAAATGGCCGCAGATCAACCCAGAAAATAAGTGACAGAAAAACGCTCTGTGCAGCCTAAAAACCAGTGAGCAAGTAACTAGCAGAAGTTCAATGATTCTCAGCTGTTGATCGATCACTTCATTAAGTGTTTTGGCTAAATTAATCCCTTCCTAATCTCGCCCTAACACAGCAGCTGCATCCTGCAGCCCTTCAGAAAGCGGGAAGTAATCGACGAATTTTGGAATTTAGAATTTTTGGAAAATTTTCCATTATAATCCATTTTTTTCAGTAATAAAGTAAGGGTTAACTGCCAAACAAAACTCAATGTGGGTTACCCTGATTCTCTAGTTTACAGAAACACCCCATATGTGGACCTAAACTACCGTTTGGCCAAACGGGGGGACATTGAAAGAGGGGAACACCATATAGGTTTTGAATGGTAGATTTTGCGGGACTGGTTTTTTTAACACCATGTCCTATTGCAAGCCCCCCTGATGCACCCTAGCTTAGAAATTCCAAAAAAGTGACTCCATCTAAGAATGTACACCCCTCAAGGTATTCAAAGCTGGGTTTGCAAACATTTATTAACCCTTTAGGTGTTCCACAACAGTTCATGGAAGATGGAGAAACAATTTTGGAATTTAGAATTTTTGGAAAATTTTCCATTATAATCCATTTTTTTTCAGTAATAAAGTAAGGGTGAACTGCCAAACAAAACTCAATGTGGGTTGCCCTGATTCTGTAGTTTGCAGAAACACTCCATATGTGGTCCTAAACTACTATATGGCTAAACGGCAGGACATTGAAGAAGGTGAATGCCATATGGTTTTTGGAAGGCAGATTTTGCTGGACTGGGTTATTTACACCATGTACCCTTTTAAGCCCCCTGCTGCACCCCTAGAGTAGAAACTCCATAAAAGTGACCCCATCTAGGAAACTACAGGATATGGTGGTTGTTGTTTTGGGTTTATTGTAGGGTAACTTTGATTTTCGGTTGCTCTATATTACACTTTTTTGAGGCAATATAACAAAAAATGGAAATTCTAAAATTGTTTCTACATTCGCCATTAAGTTTTGTGGAACACCTAAAGGGTTAACAAAGTTTGTAAAGTAATTTTTGAATACCTTGAGGGGTGTATTTTTTTTAGATGGGGTCACTTTTTTGGAGTTTCTAGTCTAGGCTACATCAGGGGGGGCTTCTAATGGGCCATGGTGTAAATAAACCAGTCCATCAAAATCTGCCTTCCAGAAACCATATGGCGTTCCCTTCGTTCTATGCCCTGCCTTGTGGCTATATAGCCATTTACGACCACATATGGGGTTTTTCTGCAAACTAAAGAATCAGGGCAATAAATATTTAGTTTTGTTTGACTGTTAACCCTTGCTTTATTACCGGAAAATATGGATTAAAACGGAAATTTTGGCAAAAAATTGGTGTTTTGGCACCGTTTTTATTTTATTTTTTTAACACCGTTCATTCGAGGGGTTGGGTCTAATGTTATTTTTATAGGGCAGATTATTACGGACGCGCCGATACCTAATAGGACGCGCCGATACCTAATACCTATTTATTCAGATTTTACACTATATTATCATTTTAGGAACAAAAAATTTATAATTTTACTATCTCCATAGCCTGGCAGCTACAGTTTTTTTTGGGGGGGAGGGACTATGTAATGTAGGGGCTCATTTTTTGCGGGATGAGATGGCGGTTTTATTTGAACTATTTGGGGGTGCATAGGACTTTTTGATTGCTCGCTATTACACTTTTTGTAGTGTTAGGTGACATAAATGGCTTTTTTTTACACGGTTTTTATTTTTTATTTTTAACACCGTTCATCTGAGGGGTTAGGTCTAATGTTATTTTTATAGGGCAGATTATTACGGACGCGACGATACCTAATATGTCTACTTTTCTTTATTTATTCAGATTTTACACTATATTATCTTTTTAGGAACAAAAAATTGATAATTTTACTATCTCCATAGCCTGGCAGCTGCAGTTTTTTTTTGGGGGGAGGGACTATATAATGTAGGGGCTCATTTTTTGCGGGATGAGATGGCGGTTGTATTGGCACTATTTGGGGGTTCATTCGACTTTTTGATCGCTCGCTATTACACTTTTTTTGATGTTAGATGACAATAAAAATGGCTTTTTGTTTTTATTTTATTTTTTTAAAGTCGTTTTTCCAAGGGGTTGGGTTAAATTTTATTTTTTATAGAGCAGATTTTTACGGACACGGCGATGCCCAATATGTATGGCTCTCAGACTTAGGAGACACTAAAACAGGCATCCTCAAACTGCGGCCCTCCAGATGTTATAAAACTACAATTCCCACTATGCCCTGCTGATAGCTGTAGCTGGGCATGCTGGGAGTTGTAGTTTGACAACATCTGGAAGGCCGCATTTTGAGGATGCCTGCACTAAAACTAATATTATTTTTGAAAAAAATTGTTTCTGTGCCTCCAAAGTCTGAGAGCCATAGTTTTTTAGGTTCTCTAGGTGACTGCCGGGAATTATAAAAATTTAGTACTCCATGGAAATGTGATACTCCCTGAAGCAATTGATAACGCAGAGGCCCGGATGATCGGGGCACGTGTCACATTGAGTGGTGGTGTCCTTCCGTATCGCCCTCTTGTGACACACTCTGCATCTTTTTTGGGTTCGTCCCTTTTTTCCAGTATGGGGGACCACACCTGGAAAATGTTGGCCATGGACGACCCGGTCGCCTCCAATTACCGAGGTACTCCGACCTGCTCTTTCCCGGTCTGAAAAGATCAGGTCCTTGAGGACTGCATCATAGAACTGGAGGAATGTCTCTGTGCTGCCAGCGCTTCGGGATAGTACCAAAGCGTTGTACATGGCAACCTGCACCATGTAGACCGCAACTTTTTTGTACCATGCCCGGGTTTTCCGCATGGCATTATATGTTTGGAGAACTTGATCAGATAGATCAACTCCACCCATATACCGATTGTAGTCGACGATACAATCAGGCTTGAGGACCGTTGCCGTGGTACCTCGCACAGAGACTGGGATGGTGCAGTTACCATGGATTGTGGTCAGCATAAGGACATCCCTCTTGTCCTTATACCTGACCAACTGCAGGTTTCCACAAGTAAGGGCACGGGTCTCACCCCTGGGGATAGGTACCTGGAAGGGGTGGGCAGGGAGGCAGCGCTGATTTTTCCGCACGGTCCCACAAGCGAACGTGGATCTGGCGTAGAGGGCCTGATACAAGGGAATACTGGTAAAAAAGTTATCCACGTACAGGTGGTAACCCTTATCCAGTAGTGAGTACATAAGGTCCCACACGAGTTTCCCGCTAACACCCAGAGTGGGTGGACATTCTGGGGGTTTAAGACGGGAATCTCGCCCCTCGGACACACGAAATTTGTAAGTTTACCCTGAGGTGCTCTCACAAATTTTGTACATTTTGACGCCATACCTCGCCCGCTTAGAGGGAATGTATTGGCGGAAAATGAGTCTCCCCTTGAAAGCAACGAGAGACTCATCAACCGCGACCTCCCTTCCTGGTACGTTGGCCTGTGCAAACTTGGCCCCGAAATGATCTATGACCGGCCGTATCTTGTACAGCCGGTCATAGGCAGGTTCACCTCGGGGGGGACATGCTGCATTATCTGCATAATGCGGGCATTTCCGGATGGCCTCAAACCGTGAGCGAGTCAAGGCCATACTGGTACAGTGGGGTCTGGTAGAGGATGTCCCCACTCAAGTATTGCCTGACGCTCGGTTTTTGCACTAGACCCATATGCAGCACGAGGCCCCAAAACATCCTCATCTCGGCTGCACTGACAGGGGTCCAGCCACCCGGTCTAGCCAAAAAGGAGCCTGGGTGCTGAGCGACCAACTGTTGGGCGTACAGATTCGTCTGCTCCACCATCAGATTCACCAGTGGGTCACTGAAAAAAAACCTAAAAAAGGCAATTTCAGTAAATCCCACTGTGGGAATCTGGATTCCTGGATTGCCAACAAATTCAGGAATCACAGGCTCATATTCCCCTGGGGTGCACCAGAATCGTTCACCTGTAGGGGGCTCAGGTGGACTTCTCTGGTGGGCCGGAAAAACTAGTACGAGCCCCAGGGCTGCTCGTACTAGTGCTGGCCACAGGGTCCCTAGCATGGGGCTCCTCTGGCTCCGCCTGGCGGCTTCTCCGCCGCCTTGGGGGCTCATCATCATCAGATGATGATGAGGAGGATGCAGATGACAGGAGGAAGGTGGGGTCATCCTCACTGGCGCTCTCGGTGTCGGAGAGCATCTGGGCATATGCCTCCTCCGCCGAGAACATCCTGCGGGCCATGGGAGTGTGTGTTGTGCGAGTGTGTGTGCGTGCGTGTAAAACTTTATTGAATGTGCGTGTGTGTGGGGGCGGGTGTTCGCCTACTAAAAAAAGAAGGAAAAAAATGGGACAAGTGTTATGGACAAGTTCAAACTTGCTGATCAGCCGTCTGGCAGTGATCAGCGGTGGTGCGGGCGATGCGCTAACAGTGGCCGGAAGCTAAGAGTGCCGGCCACAGTAAGCGCACGAAAAAAAAGTGGAGAGAGGCGGCAGGTGGCGGAGAGGGGTGGCGGGTGTTGGAGGGGGGCGGCGGGTGCTGAAGGGTGGCAGGTGGCAGAGGGGGGTGGCGGTTGGTGGGGGGGGGATCAGCACCCCTGGGTGGGTTTAGGGTCTCACAGCTAAGTGCTGTGGACCCCAACCACCACAGGCAGCACTAAAATAAAAGTTTTTTTTTTTTTTCCCTAACACCTAACTGTCCCTTCTAGCCCTGCCTAAAATACCTCTCCCTCACTGACCCTAACCTACCTGATGGGTGCAGGAGGGTGCAGGAGGGTGATGGGAGCCGAGGGGGGGGGGGGGTCACAGGAGCGGTGCGGCGCGATCCTCAAACGGGGGCAGAAGCAGCAGGAAGAGGAGGGGAGAGAGGAGCGCCGGGAGTTTGAATCTTCCGCCTCTCTCCCCCGGACCAATCAGATCCCAGCACCGCCCCCAATTCAAGAACAGTGATTGGTGGTGTGATATCACCACCGATCACCATTCTTTTCCGGTTCATCGGGTCACCAGTGACCCGAATGGACCGGAAACGCAGCAAACCGCAGGTCTGAATTGACCTGCGGTTTTCTGCGATCGCTGATACGGGGGGTCACATGACCCCCCTCGGCGTTGTGACAGGATGCCCGCTGAATGATTTCAGCGGACATCCTGTTTATTTTAACCCCTTCAACGCCGCACTTGTATTTTATTCACATGACGTACCGGTACGTCATGTGTCCTTAAGGACTCGGGAAACATGCCGTACCGGTACGTCATGTGTCCTAAAGGGGTTAAAAATGCTCCAAAAATGTTTCCTTATTGGGGGCAGATTGTGTTCTGGGGAAAATAATTGGTTTGTTTGGAACAAGCGTAGTGTACGGGAGTTGTGATGCCCGACACTACAGAAGGGTCACTTGAGTGCGTACGTTCCCCTCATTTGTGGGGAGATTGGTGAATGTCATTTTCAGTAAATGCTATGTAATGTAATGCCTATATACATATCCTATCACCCTGTTACTGCTATTATGTGCCATTGTGCAGGCCTGCTAGGGGTGTCATCTCAGCTTTAGCCACTAGAGGGAGCTAGGGAGCCCTAGTATATATAGGCCCAGTCAGGGGAAGGAAGGCAGTCTAGTTCAGGCCTTGAGCCTGCTGAAGGCAGTCCAGTCCAGGCCATGAGCCTGTGAAGGTGTTCAGTGTTCAGGCCCTGAGCCTGTTGAAGTCAGCCCAGGCCCTATAGCCTGAGAGGGTCCAGCGTAGGAAGAGTCATTCCCTGGGAGGAGCAGTCCAGACCCTAGGACTAGTGGAGAAGTGTTGCCTCCTTAGTCAAGCTGCAAACAGGATAAGGATCCCTGCAGGAGAATTACTGGTCACCAGCCTGCGTGAGCTGAGGGAAGGCAGAGCAAAGAATTCCAGAAAGCAAGAGGTACTACAAATACCAGAGGAGGTACTCAGTAATTGTTATCCCAAGGATATAAGCCGAGATAGGGCATTGGGGCCTTGGAGAAGAATATATTCCTAGTCAGGATCAGTCAGGGAATGTGTGCAAGCCGCCTGTACTGCAAGTCCTGCTTTAACCCTCTGTAATTACCTTGCAAATATAAGCCTGCCATTAAATGTACTGTTACTTAAAGCTTGCGGTAACCAATCGTCTTCTGAGGAACTGTAAAGAGAGTGTATGCTGTTTATTACTGTTCAGTAAAGTGAAGTTCTGGTTTACTATCCAAGCCTGCACCTCAATTATTCCTCCTATCAAATCGGTGTGCCACCGTTACCGGCACTGGCGTCATGGACATCAGGGACACCTAGCCACAGGCATGTTAAGCTACCAACACCAAGGGCACCTCACACTACACCTGGCTGTGTCCCTCAAGAACCCAGAGAGTGCCCCAGAGGATCCACGTGCCAGCCTCTCCATCACTGGCATTCCCCATGCCAGTCCCTCACACTACCCTGACTTGGGGATGCTACACAAGCATCCAAAATTATGCCTTAATGGTGGGGAGATACCTGTCTGAAAATGTTAATGTCAGAAGAAACAGTAGCATGTTAAGAACAAGCTTGAAAAATTATCTCTCATTTTTGGGAGCAGCAGTACAGTGTGGATGTTCTTATTCATTTTGACAAAAGTGATGTTTTGTACACTTGCAGAGGACAACTTTGCCCATTTAGGTATGACGACACCACCTGCAGTGCTGAAAACCCTCTCTGAGATGACATAGGAGGCTGGGTAAGACAGTACAAGAACAAGAGCAAAGTAGGCCACTAATGGTAATGTGGGGTTAGGGAACAGGGTATGAGCCAGGGAAACCAGTCACTTAGAAAATTAGACAATTTTTCATTTTTTTTTTCAAAAGGACAGCTGCCCAGAAGTATAGATATCATAGAGCAGGGTTAAAGTTTGTTGAAGGCATGGAACAGTGCCACATTCCGTAATGATGAGACATGTTTTACTGTCCCCAAGTCTGCCTAATGGCATAGAGAAGAATTACATTTTGTTGAAGGTGTGAAAATGCCTTACTTTTCCATAAATAACAAGACAAATTTTACGGACATCCAGCAGAGTCTAGCTGATGGCATAAAGCAGAACAAAATTTTGTTGAAGGTGCAGAACTGTGCAGCATTTACATAATGATTAGTGTTGAGCGAATCCAAACTGTAAAGTTTGGGTTTGTACCGGACTTTAGGATTTTTTATTCCCGGACCTGAACCCGAACTTTTCCGTAAAAGTTCTGGTTCAAGTTAGTTGTTTGGCCATTTAATAAAGCTTGTTGAAAGGCTGCAGGGCAGCCAGTCAACAAGCTTTTAAGATGTGTGTTCTTAGAAGCCATCACAGCCATGCCTCCTAATGGCATAGCTGTGATTGGCCAGTGCAGCATGTAACCCAGCCTCTATATAAGCTGGAGTCACATAGCGCCACACGTCATGTCAGCTCTCACTAGTGCAGAGATAGGATGCTGCTGCTGTGAGGGAGAGATTAGGAAAGAATATGATATAAGAGCTTGGTGTTAAGTCTGCGATCTACAACGATTTTTCTTTGTGGGTGCAACGCAACATTTTTGTACCCTGTCCTGAGCCCAGTGACACAGAAAAATAAGTTTTAATCATCTGTTAGTTAGGTGGGCTCCGGCGGCCATTTTGTTAAAGTGCAGTGCACTTGCACCTGAATATGTGCCAGGGACAATAATTTAATCCTGTTCTTGTAGTTTAGTAAGCAACATATACCCATTTTTTTAAGTGCAACTGCACTGCATATGTGCCAGGGGAAGGGAAAATAATATAGGTAATCTGTCTGTGACATATTCACATTTTTTTCTGTAAAGTACCCCTATGCTGCATATGTGACAGTATAATCAATTCAGTAAATCCATCTGTTAGATTCTGGGGGGACAAATTAACTTGTTTTTGCTAAAAAGTACGTTTGCGGCTTGCTCTGCATTTGTGATACTGAAATATAATCAGTAAATACAACTAGGACATTGTGGGTGAAATTAAAAATTCACCCTTTTTTTTGCCATAAAGTACATTTGTGGCCTGCACTCTATTTCTGAGAGTGAAGTAAAATCAGTAAATACAACTGGGACATTGTGGGTGAAAAAAAATCAATTATTTTTTGCCATAAAGTACATTTGCGGCCTGCATTGCATTTCTGAAAGTGAAATATAATCAGTAAGTAAAACTGACATTGTGGGTGAAAAAAAATCCCTTTTTTTTTTCCCCATAATGTACCTTTGCGGCCTGCACTGCCTTTCTGACAGGGAAATATAATCAGTAACTACAACTGGGACATTGTGGGGAGAAAAAATATCTTTTTTTTGCCATAATGTACCTTTGCGGCCTGCACTGCATTTTTGAGAGTGAAATATAATCAGTAAATACAACTGTGACATCGTGGGTGAAAAAAAAAATAACTTATTTTTTGCCATAAAGTACATTTGCAGCCTGCACTCAATTTCTGAGAGGGCAATATAATCAGTAAATACAACTGTGACATTGTGGGTGAAAAAAATAATAACTTTTTTTTCTTTTTTGCCATAAAGTACCTTTGCGGCCTGCTCTGCAATTCTGAGAGCGAAATATAATCAGTAAAGCCAGCTCTTAGATTGAGGCTGGACATATTCTGTAAATTTGGCGTCTTTTAGATTGTTTGATTGTTTGGTTCTATCAAACTGCCCCTGCAATGCATACCTGACTGGGAAATATATTCTGTAAATTTGGTGTTGTTTAGATTGCTGGCTGGGTAATCTGTACCCCTTTTTTCTATCAAAATACCCATGCACTGCATACCTGACTGGGAAATATATTCTGTAAATTTGGCACAGTTTAGATTGTTGGGTGATCTGTACCCCTTTTTTCATTCAAACTACCCCTGCACTGCATACCTTACTGGGAAATATATTCTGTAAATTTGGTGGACTATAGATTGTTGGGTGATCTGTACCCCATTTTTCTTTCAAACTACCCCTGCACTGCATATCTGACTGGAAAATATATTCTGTAAATTTGGCAGAGTTTAGATTGTTGGGTGATCTGTACCCCTTTTTTCTTTCACACTACCAATGCACTGCATACCTGACTGGGAAATATATTCTGTAAATTCAGCGGAGTTTAGATTGTTGCGTGATCTGTACCCCATTTTTTCTTTCAAACTACCCATGCACTGCATACCTGATTTGGAAATGTATTCTGTAAATTCGGCGGAGTTTAGATTGCTGGCTGGGTGAGCTGTTTCTCTTTTCTCTTGCAAACTACCCCTGCACTGCATAACTGACTGTTAAAACCCACAGGGACTCTTTCTGGCCACAATAGCGATGGAAAAGTTGTTTCAAGGGGACTAACACCTGGACTATGGCATGCCATAGGGGAATCCATGGCAAAACTCCCATGGAAAATTATGTAGTGGACGCAGAGTCGGGTTTTAATCCATAAAGGGCATAAATCAACTAACATTCCTAAATTGTTTGGAATAACATGCTTTAAAACATCCAGTGTGTGTATACGATCAGGTATGATGGTGTATCGATCAGGTAGTGGTTACGCCCTCTTCACAGACATTGACAGACCAAACTCCCCTTTTAATGCATCGTAAACAACTGCAAACAGTCCATTTGCACAACCGCAAACTCCCCATTTGCACAATGTTGGATACCAAGCTAGCCATGTCCCGGTGATGTCATTGAAGGTTTCTTCCTCCACCCAGCCACGTACAACACCAAGGGTCCCCGAAAGGTGAATTTAATTGATTTTTCGAACGGGGAGATGGTTAAAAAAATGCTGGCTCCCTCCATTTTGTTTTAATCCACGGTCACTGCGTCTGCGCCGTGCAATTTACTCTCACACCCGATATGAGTGTTATTTTCTGTAGTTCTCTTCTCATCAGTTTAATCTCTGTTACGTCCCCAATCTGGGGTCCATTTATTGAATTGATTTTTCGAACGGGGAAATGGTTAAAAAAACGCTGGCTCCCTCCCCTGTTTTAATCCACGGTCACTGCGTCAATTTACTGTCACACCCGATATGAGTGATGTCTTAACTATTACTATTCCTATCAGTTTAATCCCTGTTACGTCCTATATCAGGGATTGCCTTTTGTGAAAAAAAATGTAGGCCGGGTACCTTCGACTGCCTTCACAGTGACAGACCAAACTCTCATACACCAAACTGAATTGATTTTAGGAATCGGGGGATGGAAAACGCAGCTTGGTCGGTCCTCTTACTCCCAAATTGGGGCACTGCGCGTGCACAGAGCAATGTGCTGTGACACCCTATATGAGTGGTGTCTTAACTAGTACTATTCCTATCAGTTTAATCCCTGTTACGTCCCATATTAGGGATTGCCTTTTGTGAAAAAAAAATTTAGGCCGGGTACCTTCGACTGCCTTCACAGTGACAGACCAAACTCTCATACACCAAACTGAAATGATTTTAGGAGCCGGGAGATGAAAAAGGCAGCTTGGTCGGTCCTCTTACTCCCAAATTGGGGCACTGCGCATGCAGAGAGCAATGTGCTGTGACACCCTATATGAGTGGTATCTTAACTAGTACTATTCCTATCAGTTTAATCCTTGTTACGTCCCATATCAGGGATTGCTTTTTGTGAAAAAAAATTTAGGCCTGGTACCTTCAACTGCCTTCACAGTGACAGACCAAACTCTCATACACCAAACTGAATTAATTTTAGGAACCGGGAGATGGAAAAAGCAGCTTGGTCGGTCCATTTACTCCCAAATTGGGGCACTGCGTGTGCACAGAGCAATGTGCTGTGACACCCTAAATGAGTGGTGTTTTAACTAGTACTATTCCTATCAGTTTAATCCCTGTTACGTACCCTATCCGGGGACGTGTGTCGAATTGATTAACCATTGTCGAATTAACGAACCATTACAACATCATGATAAGAAAGAAGCAAGGCAGCTCTCACCAGCTGTAGAACACCCTCTGTGCACGGATGCCGCACCTGGATGCGGGAGTATGCAATCAGAAGAAAGAAAAATCCAGCTCAGCTCGGGTGACTCGTATTCATAGACTTTATTCCAGCGGTAAAAACTTCATACAAAATGCGAAAAACTGTTACGCGTTTCAGACCTCCATAATATCTGGGTCCTTCTTCATGACAAACACACAAAGTATGATGGAAGCTGCCCCTGATATACACCCTCCAGAATCAGGCAGACAAGCAACACCTGAATAGAGGAGGTGTCAGAGGGAGGTTCCACACAAACCTCACAAAACACTACATAAACAAGCAAAATAGAATAAAAAGATCCTAATATAAAAAGATAAACAATATGCTGATGTATTGAAAAACAGACATAGTACAATCAGTACTGTAAAATCAGATCATGTCGCTTGTTGAGACCCTCTGGTTGCCGGGATCCCAATTGAAAGATCCAAAAGGCCTCTCTGTTAAGAAGTTTTCTTCTATGGTCTCCACCTCTAGGGGTAGAGACCCTTTCAATACCCTGTACCTTTAATCCAGAGATATCACCCGCATGAACAACCGCAAAGTGCAAACTTGCAGCAGAAATATTGCGGTTCTCATGGTGTGGTATATCAGATATATGCTTGCGGATCCTGTTTTTCAGGGGATTAGTAGTACAACCCACATATTGCAAAGAACATACGTCACAAGTAATAAGATATACGACGTGTTTAGTGTTGCAGTTGATATACGATCGTATGTCATATTGTTTGCGATGTGCAGTCGATCTGAATATTTTATCTGTAACCATGTGTTTGCAACAAATACATTTTCTGTGGCCACACCTATGGCTGCCTTTATAATGTAGCCATGTAGGTATTGTAGTGTTTTTCACAGAAAAAGCTGGGGCTAACCAAATTGCTGAGGGTGGGGGCTCTTTTGGCAACACATTTGACACCATTGGAGACAATATCAGACCATTGTCCATCAATATTAAGAATGTGAAAATATTTCTTTATTATTTTACAAATCGCAGGGAACTCCTTGCTATATTGTGTGACAAAATATGTGGACTTTTTTTCAGTAGACTTTTTTTCAGACACAGAGACATCTGATTTACACTGAAGATCAGGAAAAACCAGAGTATGTCTATCTATGTCAGAAACTGCTCTCTTTGCCCGGTCTATATCATGTTGAGAATACGCCCTACGCAAAAGTCTGTTTTTACATTAAATGCTTCTTTCTCATAGATGTCATCATCAGAACAGTTGCGACGGGCACGAATTAATTCACCTTTAGGGATATTTCTGATAATGTGTGGTGGATGACATGAGCGGGCAAATAGAGTAGTATTCCCCGCCAATTCCTTGCGATAGGTAGATGTAATAACCCTCCGAGTGTGGACATTCCCCCTCAAACACAAGTCCAAAAAATGAATCTCAGCACAGTCATACTGAAAAACAAACTGTATGGAAGAAACACAAGAATTGAAATAAGTGATCAACTCCGGTATGGACGCCATATCACCAGACCACACCATCAGTGTATCATCGATATAACATCCATACCAGAGTAGACGATCCAAAAAGGAGAGGTGTCGATGAGGAGAAAACAACCCTCCCACCATGCCATGAAAATATTAGCAATGGAGGGGAGAATTTAGCCCCATCGACACCCCAGATACCTGCAGAAAAAAGTACCATCAAACAAAAAATAATTGTGTCTGAGGAGAAAGTCCACCACCAGCGTAATATACTCTATAAGTTCCAAGGTATAATCACTATAGTGGTTCAAAAACCAATTGAGAGATACAAGGGCCAGTTCGTGTGGGATGCTGGTATAGAGAGAAGTAATATCTGCAGAAATCCACACCAAATTCTTATCCCATTCAAAATCTGTGAAAACTTGTAACACAGACCGAGAGTCTTTGATAAAACCCGGAATGAGGGGTATTAGAGGCTGGAGGAGGGAATCCACCCACTCACAGAAACGCTCACAATAGGAGCCAATTCCAGCCACAATAGGTCTGAGTGGGGAGGGAATGTATCTTTGTGGACCTTCGGAAGTGCATGGAATATGGGGGATACCGGATGTTCCACAAAGATATAATCCCTCTCTTTAATGCTGAGACAGCCAGTGGATACTCCCAGATCAAGGATACTATCCATTTTTGTTTGAAAAACTCGTAGGGGTCACTGGATAAACGAGTGTAGATTTTAGTGTCTTGTAACATATTCATGATTAAATGTTTATACAATCCCGTATCCATTATAACCACTGCCCCACCTTTATCAGCCTCCTTAATTATGATGTCCTTCCTATCCCCTAATTCTTGAAGAGCCCGTTTTCAACTGCCGTTAAATTAGAATGAGTTCCAGATTTGGTCGCATCATATAAAAAGCAGAGATCCCTTTCCACCAATTCCTGATACTTGTCTAATGCCACAGAACGAGACTGAATAGGATAAAAATCCCTATTGGACGTTCTGAAATATTTAGAGGAATTGGTGTGACCAGGAGTAATGCCTGCAGTAGTCTGGAGAATGCTGGAATGGACCATATCCACAAAGGTCATAGAAAGTGTATGGCCTTCGTGGAGCAGTGCACCAGTATCATCAGATACAAAAACATTATTAACAGTATTGACAGATACAATAGAAGATGACACATGCATAGATCCCTCACATATAGGCATTCCTGCTGGGGGAGTGTCAGTCTGATCAAAACTGTTCATAAGAGGTGGTTTCTGAAAGTGTTTTTAAAGTAAGATTGCGGGCAAATTTGTTAACGTCCAAAATGAGTACGATACAAGTCGAAATGGTGAGTGGGCGAGAATGTTAGGCCTTTAGTCAAGACCCCAATCTGATCCAAGGAAACAATGGACGCTGACAAGTTCAAAACTTGAATGTCCGCAATTATCTCTTTTGTCGGGAAGGATACCGGCGATTTTTCGGTGCCGCTTACCTGCCCTTCGTTTTTGATGATTGCCTCTTGTGCGGAGCAACATACTGTGGCGGATGGCCCACATTTGTTTCAGTGGTATCAACAGTGGAGTTAGAGGCTTCCGGTGAGGATTCCATGGAGTCCCGTTCGGTCGAACTGAAGGACACCTTAGCATGTCTGTTTCTGGAGCGAGATCTCCGTAGAATGGAGCGAGGGGTGTTGCCTCGAGACTCCGCCCACGTGTATACTGAATTGTTACTATAGTCCAACAAATCTCTGTTAAACTTAGTCTGTTTAAATAACATCAGATCTTCTTCCACTTTATTCAGATTGTCCTTGAGGTGATCATCCAGTTTGGTAAACTCAGGAGAGCTAGCATATGCAGTTAAGGAGTCCTGAACTGTTTTAATTTCTTCTCGTAAATTGGAGAGGACAAGTTTTTCTTCTTGTACTATTAGCTCCATGAATTTCAGGGAACAATCTGACAGAATTGCTTGCCACTGCGTAGTAAAGGAATCGGAATAAATGGTGGTAGGTTTCTTCTTGAGTCTCAAGCCACGAGGAATCATTTTTTTATCTATATATTTCTGTAGTGATGTGGCATCCCACCAAGTACGTAGTTCCTTAAGCAGTAATGTTTCAAGAGATGACATTTGCGTTTTCACATTTAAAATATCTTGTAATTCCTGTTTAGGAACATCAAAAATGGCATTCATCTTTCTTACCCTGTCATCATCATTGTCCATAGGGCGTAAGGATATATGTGCCATGTTCCAACAGGAAGATTGTGAAGAAAAAAACGCTATGTCTGTATTCAGTCCAAAGTTGGGAGTGCACACCACCAGGTAATAGACGATAAGAAAGAAGCAAGGCAGCTCTCACCAGCTGTAGAACACCCTCTGTGCACGGATGCCGCACCTGGATGCGGGAGTATGCAATCAGAAGAAAGAAAAATCCAGCTCAGCTCGGGTGACTCGTATTCATAGACTTTATTCCAGCGGTAAAAACTTCATACAAAATGCGAAAAACTGTTACGCGTTTCAGACCTCCATAATATCTGGGTCCTTCTTCATGACAAACACACAAAGTATGATGGAAGCTGCCCCTGATATACACCCTCCAGAATCAGGCAGACAAGCAACACCTGAATAGAGGAGGTGTCAGAGGGAGGTTCCACACAAACCTCACAAAACACTACATAAACAAGCAAAATAGAATAAAAAAGATCCTAATATAAAAAGATAAACAATATGCTGATGTATTGAAAAACAGACATAGTACAATCAGTACTGTAAAATCAGATCATGTCGCTTATTGAGACCCTCTGGTTGCCGGGATCCCAATTGAAAGATCCAAAAGGCCTCTATGTTAAGAAGTTTTCTTCTATGGTCTCCACCTCTAGGGGGTAGAGAGACCCTTTCAATACCCTGTACCTTTAATCCAGATCCAAAACAGGATCCGCAAGCATATATCTGATATACCACACCATGAGAACCGCAATATTTCTGCTGCAAGTTTGCACTTTGCGGTTGTTCATGCGGGTGATATCTCTGGATTAAAGGTACAGGGTATTGAAAGGGTCCTCTACCCCTAGAGGTGGAGACCATAGAAGAAAACTTCTTAACAGAGAGGCCTTTGGATCTTTCAATTGGGATCCCGGCAACCAGAGGGTCTCAATAGCGTACATGATCTGATTTTACAGTACTGATTGTACTATGTCTGTTTTTCAATACATCAGCATATTGTTTATCTTTTTATATTAGGATCTTTTTTATTCTATTTTGCTTGTTTATGTAGTGTTTTGTGAGGTTTGTGTGGAACCTCCCTCTGACACCTCCTCTATTCAGGTGTTGCTTGTCTGCCTGATTCTGGAGGGTGTATATCAGGGGCAGCTTCCATCATACTTTGTGTGTTTGTCATGAAGAAGGACCCAGATATTATGGAGGTCTGAAACGCGTAACAGTTTTTCGCATTTTGTATGAAGTTTTTACCGCTGGAATAAAGTCTATGAATACGAGTCACCCGAGCTGAGCTGGATTTTTCTTTCTTCTGATTACAACATCATGAAATAATTTAGTTCTGAGCTCTGTACTTGCTTTGTATTGAAATTGATGGTGATTTTTTAATTGTCTGCATTATTTTTAATAAACTATTAAGAGACTTTATTATGATTTTTTATTTTATGTGTTAAAAACCCATACAACTTAAAAAAAAAAAAAAGTAAATTAATGTTTTTTCTATGAAATATTATCCAACCGATCGCTTTTGGTCTGACCATAATGAAGCAACAGCCTTATCATCTGGGGTGTGGCAACATTGCCAACACACTCATAGAGGTGATGATTGCTTCATTGTGATACGCAAGCCCCTTCACCACAACAAGGTAACGATCACGAAGGGAAATTGACACTTGTATGTGCCTTTTTTTTCTGTTTTGTTCTTGCAGCCACAGTACTGCACCATAGGACAGAAAATGTAGGCATGTTTCATGCCTGAAAAAAAATAGTATTGTTGCAGCCCCTGTTTTCCAGGCAGAAAAGTGACTAAAACATTGCGGCTTGAACCCTAGTTGGTGGTGGAGAATTCACAAAAGTCATCCGGTATGCAGACATTAAATACAGCAGCGTGGGGACCATTTTGAGGCCAAGGCATGTCATCAGGCCTTTTGTTAGTCAAACGTATCCCCCACTGTCAGTCCCTTCGGGATCCATGCCTCATTCATCTTTATCAAGGTGAGGTAGTCAACACTTTTTTGACCGAGGTGACTTCTCTTGTCAGTGACAATGCCTCCAGCTGCACTGAAGGTCCTTTCTGACAGGACACTTGAAGCAGGACAGACCAGAAGTTCAATCGCAAACTGGGATAGCTCAGCCACAGGTCAAGCCTGCACACCCAGTAGTGATGGGGTATCTGCTGTTAAGGCGAGGTAGTCTGCTACCTGTCGGTCGAGTCGTTCTCTAAGGCTGGATCCCGAAGGCTGTGGCGATGTGTAGGACTGAAAAAGCTCCACATGTCCTCCATCAACAACACATCTGTAAATCGTCCAGTCCTTGCCGCCGTGGTAGGAGGAGGATTACATTCACCTCTTCCCCAGTTAGATTCCCGTTGTGCTGTGACATCCCCCTTATATATTTTTTAGTTTGGTTTTGAACTGCTGCATCCTTTCCGACTTTCGGTAATTTGGTAACATTTCTGCCACTTTCTGCTTATACGGGGGGTCTAGTAGCGTGGCCACCCAGTACAGGTTGTTCTCCTTCATCCTTTTTATACGAGGGTCCCTCAACAGACATGACATCATGAAAGACCCCATTTGCACAAGGTTGGATGCAGAGCTACTCATCTCCCGTTCCTCGTCCTCACTGATGTCATTGACGGTCTGTTCTTCCCCCCAGCCACATACAACACCACGGGTCTCAGATAGGTGACAACAGCGAGCACCCTGGGGTGCCTGCTGTGGTTGGTCTTCCTCCTCCTCAAAGCCACATTCCTCCTCTGACTCCTCTTCCAGCGTTGCCGCAGGTCCGGCAAGCGATGATGACAAGGCTGTTTCTGGTGGTGATGGTGACCACAACTCTTCCTCTTCACGCTCATCTACAGCCTGATCCAGCACTCTTCGCAGGGCACGCTCCAGGAGGAAAACAAATGGGATGAGGTCGCTGATGGTGCCTCCGGTGCGACTGACTAGGTTTGTCACCTCCTCAAAAGGATGCATGAGCCTACAGGCATTGCGCATGAGCGTCCAGTAACGTGGGAAAAAATTCCCAGCTCCGCAGAGACTGTCCTAGCACCCCGGTCATACAAATACTCGTTGACGGCTTTTTCTTGTTGGAGCAGGCGTTCAAACATTAGGAGTGTTGAATTCCAACGTGTCGGGCTGTCGCAAATCAAGCGCCTCAATGGCATGTTGTTTTGCCGATGAATATCGAAAAAGTGTGCCGTGGCCGTGTAGGAACGCCTGAAATGGTCACACACCTTCCTGGCCTGCTTAAGGACGTCCTGTAAGCCTGGGTATTTAGACACAAAGTGTTGTACGATGAGATTCAACACATGTGCCATACACGGCACATGTGACAACTTGCCCGAATTCAATGCCGACAACAAATTCGTTCCATTGTCACACACCACTTTGCCGATCTCCAGTTGGTGCGGGGTCAGCCACTTATTCACCTGTGCGTTCAGGGCGGACAGGAGTGCTGGTCCTGTGTGGCTCTCTGCTTTTAGGCAAGTCAACCAAAAGACAGCGTGACACTGTCGTATCCAGGATGTGGAATAGCCCATGGGGAGCTGGGGGGATTCAGTTGATGTGCAGCCAGACGCCGCAACAGAAGAGGAATCAGCCGAGGAGGATATCGAAGAGGATGGAGTAGGAGTAGAGGAGGTGGCAGTAGGCCTGCCTGCAAGTCGTGGTGGTGTCACCAACTCCGCTGCGGAGCTACACATTCCATGCTTGTCAGCCGTCAGCAGGTTGACCCAATGTGCAGTGTACGTGATATACCTGCCCTGACCGTGCTTTGCAGACCAGGTATCAGTGGTCAGATGGACTCTTGCCCCAACACTGTATGCCAGAGATGCCATGACTTCCTTTTCAATAACATATTAGAGGTTCGGGATTGCCTTTTTTGAAAAAAACATTTCGTCTTGGTACCTCCCACTGTGGTGTCCCAATAGCGACAAATTTTTTGAAGGCCTCAGACTCCACCAGCTGGTATGGTAAAAGCTGGCTGGCTAAGAGTTCTGTCAAGACAGCTGTCAGTCGCCGGGCAAGAAGGTGACCCTGTGACATTGGCTTCTTACGCTCAAACATTTCCTTAACAGACACCTGACTGTGGGCAGATGAGATAGAACTGCTGAAGGTGAGAGGCGGAGTGGCGGGTGGTTGAGAGGGGGCAAGGAGGACAGCGGTGGTTGACGTTTCTGAAGATGCTGGACCAGGAGGAGGATGGTGGCTTTGAGTTTGTGTGCTGCTTGTACGCATGTGTTGATCCCATTGCCGTTTGTGATGTGAGATCATGTGCCTTCGCAAAGCAGTTGTACCGAGGTGGGTGTTGGACTTCCCACAACTCTTCTTTTGGCACAGGTTGCAAATGGCATTGCTGTTATCAGAGGCAGACACACAAAAAAAAGGCCACACTGCTGAGCTTTGCAATGACGGCATTCTGGTCATGGCCACAGCATGCGTTGACTGGCGTGCTGTCTGGCTAACCCTGGGTGCCGATACATGCTGTCTGACAGTGCCACTAACTTGCGACGACCTCCCCCTGCTTCCAACTCGTCTCCTCTTTCTCTCTGTCTCCCCTTCTGAACTTTCCCCCTCTTCTTCTCTTCGAGCAGGCACCCACGTGGCATCCGTGGACACATTGTCATCATCAACCGCTTCACTTGTATCTGACACCTCAGCAAAGGAAGCAGCAGCGGGTACAACATCATCATCATTATCATCACACTGTATGTCCAGGCGTGTAATCCTGCCTGACTAAGACATATCCCTGTAATCTACATCATCTGGCAACATTGGTTGCGCATCACTAATTGCATCCAACTGATGTGTAAATAACTCCTCTGATGGATCAAGTGAAGCGGCTGTGGTGGAAGTGGTGGTGTTGGCGGCGGGCGGGAGCGTGATAACTTGAGAGCAGGTGACCGAAGCTGAGCTGGAGGAGGATGGTGCGTCAAATTTCTTAGAGGAAGCTGTTGAAGTTTGGGTGTCCTGTCTAAGCCAGTCAACTATGTCCTCAGAATTTTTCGGGTTCAGGGTACGTGGCCTTTGAACACTGGGCATTATTCCAGGGCCAGTGGAAATCACAGCACCATGACCACGACGGCCCATGCGGGGTGGCCTGCCTCTGCCTGTCATTTTTTTTAGATAAGTGGTACTACGCGTGCTAGGTACTGTGCCACCCGATATGAGTGTTGGGCACTAGCAGAGGGCACACTACAGTCTGTGGGCCTGACACACACACACTGGCTGGCAGGCAACTGAAATTAGATTAAAGTGTACAGATAAAGTGCCTTATTTCAAGTCAATGTCCAGTGCCACACGGTATGATTAATGGGCACTGGCAGTGGGCACACTACAGTCTGTGGAAGTCGGCCTGACACACACTGGCAGCAGGCAAGCAACTGAAATTAGACTAAAGTGTAAAATCGAAATGCCTTATTTATCGGCAAGCTACTGTGCCACCCAGTATGAGTGGTGGGCACTGGCAGTTGGCATACTACAGTCTGTGGAAGTCGGCCTGACACACACTGGCAGCAGGCAAGCATCTGAAATTAGACTAAAGTGTAAAAATTAAATGCCTTTTTTTGATGCAAAGTCCTGTGCCACACGGTATGAGTGGTGGGCACTGGCAGAGGGCACACTACAGTCAGTGGAAGTCGGCCTGACACACACTGGCAGCAGGCAAGCAACTGAAATTAGACTAAAGTGTAAAAATGAAATGCCTTATTTATCGGAAAGCTACTGTGCCACCCGGTATGAGTGGTGGGCACTGGCAGTGGGCACACTACAATCTGTGGAAGTCGGCCTGACACACACTGGCAGTAGGCAAGCATCTGAAATTAGACTAAAGTGTAAAAATTAAATGCCTTTTTTTGATGCAAAGTCCTGTGCCACACGGTATGAGTGGAGGGCACTGGCAGTGGGCACACTACAGTCAGTGGAAGTTGGCCTGACACACACTGGCAGGCAACTAACCTTAGATTAAAGTGTAAAAATGAAATGCCTTTTTTTATGCAAAGTCCTGTGCCACACGGTATGAGTGGGGGGCACTGGCAGTGGGCACACTACAGTCTGTGGTACTGCAGCTCCTCACACACGGGCAGGCCAGGCAACTGCAATATATATATGGAGAAAAAAAAAAAAAAGCAAGCTATGTTTGCCGGGAACTGTTCGCCGGCGAATAGTTCGGGCCATCTCTAGTGATCTGTACCCCATTTTTCTATCACACTACCCCTGCACTGCATATCTGACTGGGAAATATATTCTGTAAATTTTGTGGAATTTAGTTTGCTTGTTGGGTAATCTGTACCCATTATTTTTTTTATCAAACTACCCATGCACTGCATACCTGACAGGGAATATATTCTGTAAATTTGGCGCAGTTTAGATTGTTGGGTGATCTGTACCCCTTTTTTCTTTCAAACTACACCTGCACTGCATAGCTTACTGGGAATTATATTCTGTAAATTTGGCGGACTATAGATTGTTGGGTGATCTGTACCCCTTTTTTCTTTCACACTACCAGACAGGTGCTGGTAGTGGGAGACTCCATTATTATGGGTACAGATAGGGCAATCTGTCACAACGACCGTGATCGCCGAACAGTGTGCTTTCTTCCCGGTGCTAGAGTTCGGCACATCGCGGATCGGGTTGACAGATTACTGGGAGGGGCTGGAGAAGATCCAGCAGTCATGGTCCATATCGGAACCAATGACAAAATTAGGGGTAGGAGGAGCGTCCTTAAAAATGATTTCAGGGATTTAGGACAAAAGCTTAGAGCAAGGACCTCAAAGGTAGTATTTTCCGAGATACTGCCTGTACCAAGAGCCACACAAGAAAGGCATTGGGAGATTAGGGAGGTTAACAAGTGTCTCAAGAACTGGTGTAGGGAGGAGGGGTTTAGGTTCCTGGAGAACTGGGCTGACTTTTCTGTCAGCTACAGGCTCTATCGTAGGGACGGGCTGCACCTCAATGGGGAAGGGGCAGCTGTGTTGGGGAGAAAGATGGCTAGAAGGTTGGAGGAGTGTTTAAACTAGGGACTGGGGGGGGGGTACTTACGTTATAGAAGGGGAAGATCGTGCAGAAAGATACCGGGGGCAAGGTAGTGGGACTGAGGGGGGAATAAAAGGAAGGACAAAAAAAGTTCAGAAGAAAAGGTGTAGGGTTAAAAATATACAAAAACCTCTTAATTGTATGTACACTAATGCCAGAAGCCTGATTAACAAAACTGGGGAACTGGAATTAGTGATGTGTCAGGAGGACTATGATATGGTGGGAATAACTAAGACATGGCTGGATGATAGCTATGACTGGGCAGTTAATGTACAGGGTTACAGTCTGTTTAGAAAGGATCGTAAAAACCGGAGAGGGGGAGGGGTCTGCCTTTATGTAAAGTCCTATCTAAAGCCCATAGTCCGAGAAGATATAAGTGAGGGACATGAACATGTGGCGTCACTGTGGGTAGAGATAAATGGAGCCAAAAACAATAATAAATTACTAATAGGAGTTTACTATAAGCCACCTAATATACCGGAGTCCACAGAAAATCTATTAATAAATGAGATAGACAAAGCCGCAAATCATAATGAGGTGGTTATTATGCGGGACTTCAACTACCCTGATATAGACTGGGAAACTGAAAGCTGTACATCCCATAAACAAAACAGGTTCTTGGCAATAACAAAAGACAATTACCTTTCCCAACTGGTACAGGACCCGACTAGAGGGACAGCCATACTGGACTTAGTATTAACCAATAGACCTGACAGAACAACAGATGTGCAAATTGGGGGGCACCTAGGAAATAGTGACCATAAAGTAATAACCTTCCAATTATCATTCAAAAGAGCATTTCTACAGTGAGGAACAAAAATACCAAACTTAAAAAAGCTGAATTTAGCCAACTATTAGAGGCCATAGGCCTAACTAACTTGTGACAAAGTCCTCAAAAACAAAAATACAGCCACAAAATGGGATATCTTTAAAATTATCCTAAATTCTCATTGTGAGAGGTACATACCGTATAGGAAAAAAAGGTTAAGAAACAAAAAGAAACCAATGTGGATAAATAGAAATCTAAATAAAGCAATAAATGACAAAAAGAAAGCATATAAATCACTAACACAGAAGGGTAGCGAGGAAGCACTGAAAAACTAAAAGGGAAAAAATAGAACATGTAAAAAACTAATAAAAGCGGCAAAACTAGAGACCAAGAGATTAATTGCCAAAGAGAGTAAAACTAACACTAAAATTTTCTTCAATTATATAAATGTTAAAAAGTATAAATCTGAAGGTGTCGGCCCTTTAAAGAGTAATAAAGGAGGAGTTGGAGAGAGCGACGAGGAGAAAGCAAAGCAGTTAAATATTTTTTTCTCCAATGTATTCACTGAGAAAAATAAACTGTCAGATGAGATGCTGAATGTAAAAAAAAATCCCCCATTAAAAGTGTCCTGTCTGACCCAAGAAGAAGTACTACAGTGACTTAAAAAGATTAAAATAGACAAATCGCCAGGACCGGATGGCATACACCCCCGTATCCTAAGGGAATTAAGTAATGTCATAGCCAGACAATTATTTTTAATATTTGCTGACTCTATACTGACATGGAATGTTCCACAGGATTTGCGCATAGCAAATGTGGTGCCCATATTTAAAAAGGGTCCAAAAACAGAGCCCGGAAACTATAGGCCGGTAAGTTTAACATCTGCTGTGGGGAAACTGTTTGAAGGTTTTCTGAGAGATGCTATCTTAGAGGATCACAATGGAAAAAGGCAAATAACGCCATATCAGCATGGCTTCATGAGGGATCAGTCATGCCAAACGAATTTAATCAGTTTCTATGAGGAGGTAAGTTCTAGACTTGACAGCGGCGAATCAATGGATGTCGGATATCTGGACTTCTCCAAAGCATTTGACACTGTACCACATAAAAGGTTAGTATATAAAATGAGGATGCTCGGACTAGGAGAAAATGTCTGTAAGTGGGTAAGTAACTGGCTGAGTGACAGAAAACAGAGGGTGTTTATTAACGGTACACACTCAGATTGGGCAACTGTCAATAGTGGGGTACCCCAGGGGTCAGTACTGGCCCTATTCTTTTCGATATATTTATTAATGATCTTGTAGAAGGCTTGCACAGTAAAATATCAATTTTTGCAGATGACACTAAACTGTGTAAAGTAATTAACACTGATGAGGACAATATACTGCTACAGAGGGATCTGGATAGATTGGAGGCTTGGGCAGATAAGTGGCAGATGAGGTTTAACACTGACAAATGTAAAGTTATGCACATGGGAAGGAATAATGGAAGTCACCTGTACATACTAAATTGTAAAACACTCGGTAACACTGACATGTAAAAGGATCTAGGAATTTTAATAAACAGCAAACTAAGCTGCAAAAACCAGTGTCAAGCAGCTGCTGCCAAGACCAATAAGATAATGGGTTGCATCAAAAGGGGCATAGACGCCCGTGATGAGAACATAGTCCTACCACTTTACAAATCGCTAGTCAGACCACACATGGAGTACTGTGTACAGTTCTGGGCTCCTGTGAACAAGGCGGACATAGCAGAGCTAGAGAGGGTTCAGAGGAGGGCAACTAAAGTAATAACTGGAATGGGGCAACTACAGTACCCTGAAAGATTATCAAAATTAGGTTTATTTACTTTAGAAAAAAGACGACTGAGGGGAGATCTAATAACTATGTATAAATATATCAGGGGTCAGTACAGAGATCTCTCCTATTATGTATTTATCCCCAGGACTGTGACTGTGACGACGGGACATCCTCTGCGTCTGGAGGAAAGAAGGTTTGTACACAAACATAGAAGACGATTCTTTACGGTAAGAGCAGCGAGACTTTGGAACTCTATGCCTGGGGAGGTGGTGATGATGAGTACAATAAAGGAATTCAAGAGGGGCCTGGATGTATTTCTGCAGTGTAATAATATTACAGGCTATAGCTACTAGAGATGGGTCATTGACCAGGGAGTACTTCTGATTGCCTGAATGGATTCGGGAAGGAATTTTTTACTCCCCTTAAGTGTGGAAAATTGGCTTCTACCTCACAGGGTTTTTTTTTGCCTTCCTCTGGATCAGCTAGCAGGATGACTGGATGGATAGATGTCTTTTTTTGGCCCTATGTACTATGTTATTATGTTACAGTATGTACTATGTAACTATCCCTGCACTGCATATCTGACTGGGAAATACATTCTGTAAATTAGGCGGAGTTTAGATTGCTGTCTGGGTGATCTGTACCCCTTTTTCTCTTTCAAACTACCCCTGCACTGCATACCTGACTGGAATATAAATTTTGTAAATCCGTCTGTTAGTTTGGTGGGTGAACGCAAAGAATGAGGAGAGCGTCAAATAAGGGACTTTGCCCTGGTTGTGGCGCTTGGTGGTGGTGGAACTCCTGTTGCAGAGAGAGGATGTGGTCAATCTGTGCCAGCTACACGCCCAAATGAAAAACCTTCCTCAGGTGAGCATAGGTGACAAAATGTTTAGCGTTATTTTGTAGTACCGAATGCCGCTCTACGAATGGCAATGCCAGAACAAGTACAGGTGATAGTAGATTGGGTGGCTGACATTGCCTCTAGATTCTTCATATTGTCTCCCATCCGGTCCCCTGCTGAAAGCTTAGAGTTGGCACGTACAGCCCATGGGTATCTGTCTTTCACTTCACACCCTTGCAAATCAGCCAAGCAGTATGAGCCCCAAGTCATGCAGCAGTCTCTTATGCTTTTTGATGACTCTGCTGGTAGGGTTTCCGTGGGCTATCCACATCGCCCTGCCCCAGAAGTGGAAGAGATTGAGTGCACTGATACCCAAATAATTATGTTTCAGGATGTGGACATGGGAGGACCATTGCAGCACGTCTCTGATGATGATAAAACAGATGTGCCATCTGCTGCGCCTTTCTGCAGTGTGCAGACTGACAAAGAGGGCAGGGATGAAGAGTGGGTAGAAGATGATGAGGAGGATGAGGTCCTAGACTCCACATGGAATCAAGGTCATGCGAGGGACATGTGCAGTTCAGAGGAAGAGGTGGTAGTCGCAAAGAGCTACCAGCACCAAAAAAGAGGGAGCAAGGTGCAAAAGCAGAGCGGCCGTCCCCTATACAGTACGCCTGCTACTGCCCACCACACCCAGGGACCGAGCACACCAAAGCCAGCTCCAAGGAGATCCCTGGCATGGCAGTTCCTCAGTAAATGTGCTGATGAAAAGACACAAATGGTTTGCACGCTGTGCAATCAGAGCCTGAAGTGGGGCATTAACGTTCTAAACCTGAGCAAAACCTGCATGACCAGGCATCTAAATGCAAAGCACAAGCTGCAGTGGAGTAAACCTCTCCAAAACCAAGAAAGGTCTCAGGCTCCTCCTGCTCCCTCTTCTGCTACAGTCTCGGCCTCTTCCTCGCCCTCTGGAGTGACAGTGGTACCTGTCACCCAGCAAACAGAGGATGTGACAGCAACACCATCACGTCCGTCACTGTCACCATGCATCTCCACAATGTCAACTATCACTGAAAAGAACACTCCCTAAAACATAACTTTTAATATATACTCCATAAAAAGTCACAAGGACTCGATATCCCAAGAAACACAAGAAGACCCACACACAACACAGAAGGGGATCACAACCATTGGTAAGAGCATTGCTTTGTGGTTGACGGACAGAAGTGGATACAGGGAGGAATAAAGATATTAGCTAACCCTGTCTAGCCCTCCAGACCACTGCTGTGCCCAGGGGCATCCGTTGATAGTAGGGATCCCCTGTCCTCATACCTAGACTGGCCTGTCCCTAAAGATTCCCTGTACCTAATTAATATCTTTATTCATACCTTTTGATAGCGAATCATGGACAAAATACCACCATTAATCCCGACGCGTTTCCCCTTAGACAACAAGGTTCGTCAGGGGATATATAATATAATAGCGGTATAAGCTAATGCTGAATAGAGATGTTGCGAACTATTCCCCGATGAACAGTTCCCAGCGAACATAGCTTGTTCGCGTCCGCCGCGGCGGGCGAACATATGCGATGTTCGCGTTCGCCCCTATACTTTATTATTGAGCAAACTTTGACCCTGTACCTCACAGTCATCAGACACATTCCAGCCAATCAGCATACCCTCACTCCCATACCCACCCACCTCCTATCTAAACGCAAGGACGGCATCCATCTGAGATTCATTCTGAAGCTGCAGTGTTAGTAATTGTAAATCGCAATGCGATTAATATAACCTGTATTATTCGCATTGCGATTACAACTTAGAGCTGAGTTCCTAATGGTTGTATTGTGTCACGACCGCTATCCCAGCAGCAGTCGTGTCGCACCAGACGGAGGGGAAGGGGGACCCTTATCTATGGATGGGAAATAGAACGGCCACCCCTGACAAACCCTACGCTTGCACCTGTCTGCCCTGATACCCTAGACAGGGTGTGAACCCGTGCGGCGAGCAGGATGCCTAAACCCTGAGTCACTCTAAGAAGACTAGACTGTGGAAAGGCAGATGGGAGCACTAGTCACCATCACTCATGTCTAGGTGAACAACAGGGGAAGACAGTAACAAACAAACAAACAATCTCCAGCAGAGATAGACTTATCCAGTCACGAGCAGAGAAGATGATCCCAACAACGACAGTCCACGCCAGACAAGTGCTCCACAGCAATACCGTCAAACGATCTCCTTCAAAGGTCAGAATAGCACTGGAAGTAAGGACTATATCTGGCAATGACTGCAAGTGAAACTGAAACTAATATAGTAGCTGGGAGTGGCAGACAGCACTCACCTGAGAAGAATGCCTACAAACTCCCAGTCAGGACAAAAAGGTTCACAAGGCAAAACCCGGATGACATACCCTGAACCACGAAGCAAACTCACAAGCTATCGCGAGTAGCAAGTCGCTGCGACCTTCTCTTCCCAGACCTAACTGGATCAGTCACAGTCGTAACAGTACCCCCCTTTCTACGAGGGGCCACCGGACCCTCAAGACCAGGCCTCTCCGGGTGGGACCTATGAAAAGCCCGAATTAGTCTGTTCGCCTTTATCTCTGATGCTGGCACCCACATTCTCTCTTCGGAACCATAACCTTTCCAGTGCACCAGGTACTGAAGAGAGCGGCGAACATATTGTGAATCAACAATCTTTTCTACCTGAAACTCAAGACTGCCATCAACAACCACCGGTGGAGGCGGTGGTGGCAATGGTTCAGGAGGTTCTACATATCTCTTAAGCAGAGATCTGTGGAAGACATTATGGATCCTTAGAGTCTGAGGTAGCTCCAGACAAAAAGCCACCGGGTTAATGATCTTAATTACCCTATAAGGACCAATAAATCTCAGACCTAATTTCCATGAAGGAACCTTCAACTTGATATTTCTGGTAGACAACCACACCAAGTCATTCACCCCAAGGTCCGGACCTTCAGAGCGCTTCTTATCAGCCACACGTTTGTATCTACCACCAATTCTCTTCAAACTTTCTTGCACACTCTGCCACACTGATGAAAGTGAAGACGCAAATCGTTCCTCCTCGGGAATCCCAGACGGCCCCCCCTCACTAAACGTACAAAACTGAGGATGGAAACCATACGCACCAAAATATGGTGACTTATCGGTGGATTCTTGACGACGATTAATAATGGCAAACTCGGCTAACGGTAAATAAGATGACCATTCCTCCTGATTTTCGGAAACAAAGCATCTCAAATATGTCTCTAGGTTTTGATTGGTACGTTCAGTCTGACCGTTGGACTGTGGATGGAAAGATGAAGAAAACGACAGATGAACCCCTAAACGAGAACAAAAAGCTTTCCAAAATTTAGAAACAAATTGGGTACCACGATCCGAAACAATATCAGAAGGGACCCCGTGAAGCTTCACGATGTGGTCAATAAAAACCTGAGCCAGTGTGTTAGCATTAGGCAATGCGGTCAGAGCAATAAAGTGCACCATTTTACTGAATCTGTCAACAACAACAAGAATAACAGTCTTCCCCGCTGATACTGGTAGATCAGTAATGAAATCCATTGATAGGTGCGTCCAAGGCCTGTTGGGGATGGCCAGAGGTAAAAGACGCCCTGCCGGACGAGTATGATCCACCTTAGAACGAGCACAGGTAGGACATGCAGACACAAAATTCAACACCTCCTGGCGCCACTTAGGCCACCAGAACCGACGAGACACTAATTCAGAGGTTGCCTTACTACCTGGGTGTCCTGCCAGTGCGGAGTTATGGTGTTCTTTAGTATCTCCAGGCGTAAATTTTCTGGCACAAACAGTTTACCCGAGGGGCAGGAGGCCAGGGCGTCCCCTGAGCTTCCAACACCCTCCCTCTAAACCTGAGTGTAATGCAGAGACCACCACCCCCTTTTGCAAAATAGGCTCTGGAACATCATCATCACCCCTCCAGGAAAACTTCGAGACAATGCATCCACCTTAGTATTTTTGCCCCCGGGCGATAGGTTATTACAAAATTAAACCTAGTAAAAATAACGACCACCGAGCCTGTCTAGGGGTGAGACGTTTAGCAGACTCCAGATATACTAAGTTTTTGTGATCAGTAATCACTGTGACGGGATGAACCGCCCTCTCAAAAAATGACGCCACTCCTCTAAGGCCAACTTAATAGCCAAAAGTTCCCTGTTGCCAATGTCATAGTTCCTTTCTGCAGTAGACAATTTCTTCGAAAAGAAAGCACACGGACGCCATTCACCAGGGGATGGGCCCTGAGATAGTACCGCTCCCACCCCCACCTCTGATGCGTCAACCTCTACAATAAAAGGAAGCGAGACATCTGGCTGTACGAGAATAGGAGCCGAGGTGAATCTTTCCTTCAGAGATGTAAAGGCAGTTTTGGCTGCATGTGACCATTTGGAAAAATCGGATCCCTTTCGGGTCATGTCCGTCAGTGTTTTGACCACCAAGGAATAGTTATTTATAAACTTTCTATAAAAATTGGCAAACCCCAGGAAGCGTTGCAATGCCTTCAGGTTCTCAGGCAGATCCCAGTCCATAATTGCCCGGACTTTCTCTCGATCCATGCGGAAACCTGAATCTGACAACACATACCCCAGAAATGGCAGTTCTTTTACGGCGAACACACATTTCTCTAATTTAGCAAACAATTTGTTGGCCCTTAATATCTGCAGCACTTGTCTCACATGGATCTTATGTGTATCCAGATCCGGAGAATAGACCAGGATGTCATCAAGATATATCACAACAAATCTCCCGATAAGGTGACTAAAAATATCGTTTACAAAATGTTGGAACACCGCAGGCGCATTAGTAAGATCAAATGGCATGACCAGATTTTCATAATGCCCTTCCGGAGTATTAAAAGCCGTCTTCCACTCATCCCCCTCTTTGATGCGAACCAGGTTATAGGCTCCTCTGAGATCCATTTTGGAGAACCATTTAGCACCAGCAACCTGATTAAAGAGGTCGGGAATGAGAGGAAGAGGATAGGGATCTCGGATAGTTATCCGGTTTAATTCCTGGAAATCCAGGCAAGGACGCAGGCCCCCATCTTTCTTTTTAACGAAAAAGAACCCTGCAGCCACGGGTGAAGAAGAGGGTCTGATGTGTCCCTTAGCCAAACTCTCCGAAATATAATCTTTCATAGCCTTCCTCTCCGGGCCGGAAAGATTGTATAACCGGGTTTTAGGTAGTTTTGCCCCAGGTAACAGATTAATTGGGCAATCATATGGACGATGAGGTGGTAACCCCTGACAACCCTTCTCAGAGAACACATCCATAAAATCCGACAGAAAGGCAGGTAGAGATGTTACAGAGAGTGTTGAGCACCTACTACTCAAGCAGTTGTCCTTACAATGTTCACTCCACTCCACAATCTCCCCGGCCTGCCAATCCACCACGGGATTGTGAGTCACCAGCCAGGGAAGCCCCAATTCCATAGGAGCCGGAAGACCGTCCAGGACATAACAAGAGATATGCTCTTTATGGAGGTCCCCTACCTGCAGATGGATATTATGGACGATCTGAGTTAACTCTCTCTGAGTAAGAGGGGAGGAGTCGATGGCAAAAACAGGAATAGTTCTGCGTACCGGTTCCGGAGTAAAACCCAGAGCCAGCGCAAACCATGAATCCACCAACTTGACCCCCGCCCCACTGTCCAAAAAGACGGAACAGATCTCAGTCCTATTGCCCGCCACAACGGTAGCGGACAACAAAAACTGAGAAATGCGTATGGAGGAAACGAATACGCCCAGACTGTTATTCTCCGCACAGTCTGGGGACTCTAGTTTTCCGGCGGCTCCTTTGTTTGTGATCTCTTGGGTTCTGAAGGACATACCTTTACAAAATGACCCCTCCCCCCACAACGAAAACAAACCTCTGACCTATGGCGGACCTTAGGAGGATTCACCCGTCTAGTGGCGCCCCCTATTTGCATTGGTTCGACTGGATCACAACAAACCGATCCCTGCCCTATAGAGGCCTCTGTAGAATTTAATAGTCTCTCCCTGAGTCGTCTGTCGATTCTTATGGACAGAGACATAGCAGCCTCAAGAGACCCAGGGACCTCGTATACAGCCAGCGCGCCTTTTAATTTTTCAGACAACCCCTGGCAGAACTGACTACTAAGGGCCGAGTCGTTCCATAATGTATCTGTAGCCCACCTACGGAATTCGGAACAATATAGTTCAGCTGACCGGTTCTCCTGCCGAAGTCTACGTAGCTTAGACTCAGCCAGTGAGACCCTGTCCGGGTCATCATACACGAGACCCAAGGCTTCAAAAAACTCCTCCACTGATCGTAAGGCCGGAGAGTCAGATGGTAAGGAGAAAGCCCAAGCCTGCGGATCTCCTTGCAGGAGAGAAATTACAATGCCCACCCGTTGTTCCTCACCGCCGGAGGATCTAGGGCGTAACCTGAAGAACAATTTACAAGCTTCTCTGAAGGTTACAAATTGGTCTCTCCCTCCTTAGAACCTATCAGGAAAAGCCACTTTTGGCTCAGGAGTACCTTGGTTTCCCGTAGCAACGGTGGAACCCAAGGATTGCTGCTGCTGCAGTACTGTTGCTTTTAATCCTGCCACTTCAAGGGATAACCCCTGTAATTGTTTCGCCAAAACCGTAACCGGATCCATAGTGGAACAGAAGAATACAAAGTAAAACAGCAGGCAAAAAAAAAAAAAAAAAAGGAAATGTCACTTTTTTTTTTTTTTTTTAAAAAGGCCAGATATACTGTCACGACCGCTATCCCAGGAGCAGTCGTGTCGCACCAGACAGAGGGGAAGGGGGACCCTTATCTACGGATGGGAAATAGAACGGCCACCCCTGACAAACCCTACGCTTGCACCTGTCTGCCCTGATACCCTAGACAGGGTGTGAACCCGTGCGGCGAGCAGGATGCCTAAACCCTGAGTCACTCTAAGAAGACTAGACTGTGGAAAGGCAGATGGGAGCACTAGTCACCATCACTCATGTCTAGGTGAACAACAGGGGAAGACAGTAACAAACAAACAAACAATCTCCAGCAGAGATAGACTTATCCAGTCACGAGCAGAGAAGATGATCCCAACAACGACAGTCCACGCCAGACAAGAGCTCCACAGCAATACCGTCAAACGATCTCCTTCAAAGGTCAGAATAGCACTGGAAGTAAGGACTATATCTGGCAATGACTGCAAGTGAAACTGAAACTAATATAGTAGCTGGGAGTGGCAGACAGCACTCACCTGAGAAGAATGCCTACAAACTCCCAGTCAGGACAAAAAGGTTCACAAGGCAAAACCCGGATGACATACCCTGAACCACGAAGCAAACTCACAAGCTATCGCGAGTAGCAAGTCGCTGCGACCTTCTCTTCCCAGACCTATCTGGATCAGTCACAGTCGTGACATATTGCTAGAATATGACGAAGATAACGAATATAGCACTATATTCTCAATCTTCGTTATATTCTAGCAATACAACCATTAGGAACTCAGCTCTAAGTTATAATTGCAATGCTAGTAATACAGGTTATATTAATTGCATATTTAATCCAACTTCTATAATGCACTATTCATAGATATAGCACTGTATTCGTTACTTCCTACTATCCCACCATTAGCAAACTCGCCAAAGATGAAATCTCAAATCGATAATACTTACAATTATTAATCGCTTTGTGAATCCATTTGATGCCTCTATTTAATTGTATATGACGGTTGACTATGACTACCACCAACGTTCTGCTGCCTCCGAGGCAAGATATCTGAACCTCCAGGGGCCATTTGGGCATTTTTGATAGAAAACGCATCAAAAACGCATCTGCGTTTTTATAATTTTTTTTATTGTTGTGTATTTTGCCACATTTGGTTGCATATTTACATTTGGAATACAGTTGTGTTCAAAATTATTCAACCCCCACTGAAATTGAGTGTTTTGGGCAGTTTGACATTGATTTTGATCATTTCAGTCATCTTGTTTACAATTAAATCAAAGACGAGACAAATATAACATAAGATTTATAATGAAGTAACCACAAATGTCTTTTCTGTGCTCACATCATTATCAGTTTTATTCAACCCTCAAGGGTAGTGTTGAGCGAACAGTTCGAGCATCGTTCGGGTTCGTACCGAATTTTGGGGTGTCCGGGACCCGGACCCGAACATTTTAAAAAAAGTTCGGGTTCGGGTTCGGTGTTCGTCGATTTACTTCCCGCTTTCTGAAGGGCTGCACAGCAGCCAATCAGCTAGCGTTTTACTTCTTGCCCTAAGAGCCCATCACAGCCATGCCTACTAATGGCATGGCTGTGATTGGCCAAGTGCAGCATGTGACCCAGCCTCTATTTAAGCTGGAGTCACGTAGCGCCGCACGTCACACTGCTCTGATTAGTGTAGGGAGAGGACGCAGCTTCTGTCAGGGCGAGATTAGGCAGGTTAAAGTCAGCAACAGCACCTAATGAACGGATCGATTTACAGCTGAGAATCATTGAACTTCTGCTAGTTACTTGCTCACTGGTTTTTAGGCTGCACAGAGCGTTTAATAGCAATACCATAAATCAGTGGTTTCAGCTGTGGCTGGCAAAATAGAATAGTGTCTGCCAAAACATATATTTTGTTCTGGGGTGTAATTCACTTGCCAAAATAGCAATACCCTGAATCTGGTGTCCCAGCTGTTGCATGCCAGGATTCATAGTGTCCGCCAAAACATATATTTTGTTCTGGGGTGAAATTCAATTGCCAAAATAGCAATACCATAAATCAGTGGTTTCAGCTGTGGCTGGCAAAATAGAATAGTGTCTGCCAAAACATATATTTTGTTCTGGGGTGTAATTCACTTGCAAAAATAGCAATACCCAGAATCTGGTGTCCCAGCAGTTGCAGGCCACGTTTCATAGTGTCCGCCAAAACATATATTTTGTTCTGGGGTGAAATTCAATTGCCAAAATAGCAATACCATAAATCAGTGGTTTCAGCTGTGGCTGGCAAAATATAATAGTGTCCGCCAAAACATATATTTTGTTCTGGGGTGTAATTCACTTGCCAAAATAGCAATACCATAAATCAGTGGTTTCAGCTGTGGCTGGCAAAATAGAATAGTGTCTGCCAAAACACATATTTCGTTCTGGGGTGTAATTCACTTGCCAAAATAGCAATACCCTGAATCTGGTGTCCCAGCTGTTGCATGCCAGGATTCATAGTGTCCGCCAAAACATATATTTTGTTCTGGGGTGAAATTCAATTGCCAAAATAGCAATACCATAAATCAGTGGTTTCAGCTGTGGCTGGCAAAATAGAATAGTGTCTGCCAAAACATATATTTTGTTCTGGGGTGTAATTCACTTGCCAAAATAGCAATACCCAGAATCTGGTGTCCCAGCAGTTGCAGGCCAGGATTCATAGTGTCCGCCAAAACATATATTTTGTTCTGGGGTTAAATTCAATTGCCAAAATAGCAATACCATAAATCAGTGGTTTCAGCTGTGGCTGGCAAAATATAATAGTGTCCTCCAAAACATATATTTTGTTCTGGGGTGTAATTCACTTGCCAAAGTAGCAATACCATAAATCAGTGGTTTCAGCTGTGGCTGGCAAAATAGAATAGTGTCTGCCAAAACATATATTTTGTTCTGGGGTGTAATTCAATTGCCAAAATAGCAATACCATAAATCAGTGGTTTCAGCTGTGGCTGGCAAAATAGAATAGTGTCTGCCAAAACATATATTTAGTTCTGGGGTGTAATTCACTTGCCAAAATAGCAATACCCTGAATCTGGTGTCCCAGCTGTTGCAGGCCACGTTTCACAGTGTCCGCTAAAACATATATTTTGTTCTGGGGTGAAATTAATCTGGCAAAATAGCAATACCCTGACTTTGCAGGCCCATTGTAAATCTGTCCATAAAAGGATACCTTTCATCCAGGGCCTAAATACTTGCCCTAAAAGAGATATTCCCCTAAATCAGTGGTTACTGCTGTGCCTGGATTAGTGTAATACGCTACATAAACAAATAGGCAGATAGTGGTAGGTGCCTGTAAAAAAAGGCCTAAATTTGAAATCAATACATTGGGCCAAATATTTTATTCCTTGTTGTTGTGCTTGGTGAACGGTAACAATGAGGAAAACATCTAGTAAGGGACGTGGACGCGGTCGTGGTGGTGTTAGTGTACCCTCTGGTTCTGGGAGAGGACGTGGCAATTCTGCCACAGCCACGCGTCCTAGTGAACCAACTACCTCAGGTTCCAGTACCCGCCAGAATTTACAGCGATATTTGGTGGGGCCCAATGCCGTTCTAAGGATGGTAAGGCCTGAGCAGGTACAGGCGCTAGTCAATTGGGTGGCCGACCGTGGATCCAGCATGTTCACAACATTATCTCCCACCCAGTCTTCTGCAGAAAGCGCACAGGTGGCACCTTAAAACCAAGCCCATCAGTCTGTCACATCACCCCCATGCATATCAGGGAAACTGTCAGAGCCTCAAGTTATGCAGCAGTCTCTTATGCTGTTTGAAGACTCTGCTGGCATGGTTTCCCAAGGAAATCCACCTAGCCCTTCCCCAGTGGTGGAAGACATAGAATGCACTGATGCACAACCACTGATGTTTCCTGATGATGAGGACATGGGAATACCACCTCATCGGAGTCCGCACGTCTCTGATGATGACGAAACACAGGTGCCAACTGCTGCGTCTTTCTGCAGAGTGCAGACCGAACAGGAGGTCAGGGAGGAAGACTGTGTGGAAGACGATGCAGGGGACGATGAGGTCCTAGACCCCACATGGAATGAAGGTTGTGCCACTGACTTTCATAGTTCAGAGGAAGAGGCAGTGGTGAGACCGAGCCAACAGAGTAGCAAAAGAGGGAGCAGGGGGCAAAAGCAGAACAGCCGCCGCCAAGAGAGTTCACCTGATACTGGCCACCGCCACCAGGGACCGAGCACCCCAAAGGCAGCTTCAAGGAGTTCCCTGGCATGGCACTTCTTTAAACAATGTGCTGACGACAAGACCCGAATGGTTTGCACGCTGTGCCATCAGAGCCTGAAGCGAGGCATTAACGTTCTGAACCTTAGCACAACCTGCATGACCAGGCATCTACATGCAAAGCATGAACTGCAGTGGAGTAAACACCTTAAAAGCAAGGAACTCACTCAGGCTCCCCTGCTCCCTCTTCTGCTGCTGCCTCGGCCTCTTCCTCCGCCTCGGGAGGAATGTTGGCACCTGCCGCCCACCAAACAGAGGATGTGCCACCGACACCACCACCTGCGTCACCAAGCATCTCCACCATGTCACACGGCAGCGTTCAGCTCTCCATCTCACAAACCTTGAGAGAAAGCGTAAATTCCCACCTAGCCACCCTCGAGCCCTGGGCCTGAATGCCAGCATTTCTAAACTACTGGCCTTTGAAATGCTGTCATTCAGGCTGGTGGACACAGACAGCTTCAAACAGCTGATGTCCATGGCTGTCCCACAGCATGTTGTCCCCAGCCGCCACAACTTCTCCAAGACAGCCGTGCCTTCCCTGCACAACCAAGTATCCGATAAAATCAAGTGTGCACTGCGCAACGCCATCTGTGGCAAGGTCCACCTAACCACAGATACGTGGACCAGTAAGCACGGTCAGGGACGCTATATCTCCCTAACTGCACACTGGGTAAATGTAGTGGCGGCTGGGCCCCAGGCGGAGAGTTCCTTGGCGCACGTCCTTCCGCCGACATGGATCACAGGGCATCATTCTTTGCCTCCTGTAGCCTCCTCCTCCTACTCGGCTTCCTCCTCCTCTGCTTCCACCAGCTCATCCAGTCAGCCACACACCTTCACCACCAACTTCAGCACAGCCCGGGGTAAACGTCAACAGGCCATTCTGAAACTCATATGTTTGGGGGACAGGCCCCACACCGCGCAGGAGTTGTGGCGGGGTATTGAACAACAGACCGACCAGTGGTTGCTGCCGGTGGGCCTCAAGCCTGGCCTGGTGGTGTGCGATAATGGGCGAAATCCCGTCGCAGCTCTGGGACTAGCCGGTTTGACGCACATCCCTTGCCTGGCGCATGTGCTGAATTTGGTGGTGCAGAAGTTCATTCACAACTACACCAACATGTCAGAGCTGCTGCATAAAGTGAGGGCCGTCTGTGCGCGCTTCCGGCGTTCACATCCTGCCGCTGCTCGCCTGTCAGCGCTACAGCGTAACTTCGGCCTTCCCGCTCACCGCCTCATATGCGACGTGCCCACCAGGTGGAACTCCACCTTGCACATGCTGGAGAGACTGTGCGAGCAGCAGCAGGCCATAGTGGAGTTTCAGCTGCAGCACGCACGCGTCAGTCGCACTGCGGAACAGCACCACTTCACCACCAATGATTGGGCCTCCATGCGAGACCTGTGTGCCCTGTTGCGCTGTTTCGAGTACTCCACCAACATGGCCAGTGGCGATGACACCGTTATCAGCGTTACAATACCACTTCTATGTCTCCTTGAGAAAACGCTTAGGGCGATGATGGAAGAGGAGGTGGCCCAGGAGGAGGAGGAGGAGGATGAGGGGTCATTTTTAGCACTTTCAGGCCAGTCTGTTAGAAGTGGCTCAAAGGGAGGTTTTTTGCAACAGCAGAGGCCAGGTACAAATGTGGCAAGCCAGGGCCCACTACTGGAGGATGAGGAGGATGAGGAGGAGGTGGAGGAGGTTGAAGCAGGTTCACAGCGGGGTGGCACCCGACACAGCTCAGGCCCATCACTGGTGCGTGGCTGGGGGGATACGGAGGACAATGACGATACGCCTCCCACAGAGGACAGCTTGTCCTTACCTCTGGGGAGCCTGGCACACATGAGCGACTACATGCTGCAGTGCCTGCGCAACGACAGCAGAGTTGCACACATTTTAACGTGTGCGGACTACTGGGTTGCCACCCTGCTGGATCCCCGGTACAAAGACAATGAGCCCAACTTACTTCCTGCACTGGAGCATGATAGGAAGATGCGCGAGTTTAAGCGCACACTGGTAGAGGCGCTCCTGAGAGCATTCCCAAATGTCACAGGGGAACAGGTGGAAGCCCAAGGTGAAGGCAGAGGAGGAGCAAGATGTCGCCAACGCAGCAGTGTCACGGCCAGCTCTTCTGAGGGCAGGGTTAGCATGGCAGAAATGTGGAAAAGTTTTGTCTCCACGCCACAGCTAACTGCACAACCACCTGATACGGAACGTGTTAGCAGGAGGCAGCATTTCACTAGCATGGTTGAACAGTACGTCTGCACACCCCTCCACGTACTGACTGATGGTTCGGCCCCATTCAACTTCTGGGTCTCCAAATTGTCCACGTGGCCAGAGATAGCATTTTATGCCTTGGAGGTGCTGGCCTGCCCGGCGGCCAGCGTTTTGTCTGAACGTGTATTCAGCACGGCAGGGGGCATCATTACTTACAAACGCAGCCGCCTGTCCACAGCCAACGTGGACAAGCTGACGTTCATAAAAATGAACCAGGCATGGATCCCACAGGACCTGTGCCTCCCTTGTGCAGAATAAACAATTATAACTGCCTCCCAATCAACCATGTATTCTTGTACTCCGGGGCACTTCTTTATTGAATCCTCATTTTTTTAACCTTACCCTGATCTTGCGGTGCAACCCAAAGTTGAATGAACCTCTCCTCTGTCTGGGTGCTGGTCCGAAATAACTGAGAGTGGCCTTCTCCGTTGGTGGTTGATATGACGCATGATTCCTTGCTGTGGGACCTGTATCCTCTGTCTGGGTGCTGGTCCAAAATAAATGAGAGTGGCCTTCTCCAGTGGTGGTTGATATGACGCATGATTCCTTGATGTGGGACCTCTCTCCTCTGTCTGGGTGCTGGTCCAAAATAAATGAGAGTGGCCTTCTCCGGTGGTGGTTGATATGACGCATGATTCCTTGATGTGGGACCTCTCCCTCTGTCTGGGTGCTGGTCCAAAATAAATGAGAGTGGCCTTCTCCGGTGGTGGTTGATATGAGGCATGATTCCTTGCTGTGGGACTTGTATCCTCTGTCTGGGTGCTGGTCCAAAATAATTGAGAGTGGCCTTCTCCGGTGGTGGTTGATATGACACATGATTCCTTGATGTGGGACCTCTCTCCTCTGTCTGGGTGCTGGTCCAAAATAAATGAGAGTGGCCTTCTCCGGTGGTGGTTGATATGACGCATGATTCCTTGATGTGGGACCTCTCTCCTCTGTCTGGGTGCTGGTCCAAAATAAATGAGAGTGGCCTTCTCCGTTGGTGGTTGATATGACGCATGATTCCTTGCTGTGGGACCTGTATCCTCTGTCTGGGTGCTGGTCCAAAATAAATGAGAGTGGCCCTCTCCGGTGGTGGTTGATATGACACATGATTTCTTGATGTGGGACCTCTCTCCTCTGTCTGGGTGCTGGTCCAAAATAAATGAGAGTGGCCTTCTCCGGTGGTGGTTGATATGACGCATGATTCTTTGATGTGGGACTTCTCTCCTCTGTCTGGGTGCTGGTCCAAAATAAATGAGAGTGGCCTTCTCCGTTGGTGGTTGATATGACGCATGATTCCTTGCTGTGGGACCTGTATCCTCTGTCTGGGTGCTGGTCCAAAATAAATGAGAGTGGCCTTCTCCGGTGGTGGTTGATATGACGCATGATTCCTTGCTGTGGGACCTCTCTCCTCTGTCTGGGTGCTGGTCCAAAATAAATGAGAGTGGCCTTCTCCGGTGGTGGTTGATATGACGCATGATTCCATGATGTGGGACCTCTCTCCTCTGTCTGGGTGCTGGTCCAAAATAAATGAGAGTGGCCTTCTCCGGTGGTGGTTGATATGACGCATGATTCCATGATGTGGGACCTCTCTCCTCTGTCTGGGTGCTGGTCCAAAATAAATGAGAGTGGCCTTCTCCGGTGGTGGTTGATATGACGCATGATTCCTTGATGTGGGACCTCTCTCCTCTGTCTGGGTGCTGGTCCAAAATAAATGAGAGTGGCCTTCTCCGGTGGTGGTTGATATGACGCATGATTTCTTGCTGTGGGACCTCTCTCCTCTGTCTGGGTGCTGGTCCAAAATAATTGAGAGTGGCCTTCTCCCGTGGTGGTTGATATGACGCATGATTCCTTGATGTGGGACCTCTCTCCTCTGTCTGGGTGCTGGTCCAAAATAAATGAGAGTGGCCTTCTCCGGTGGTGGTTGATATGACACATGATTCCTTGATGTGGGACCTCTCTCCTCTGTCTGGGTGCTGGTCCAAAATAAATGAGAGTGGCCTTCTCCGGTGGTGGTTGATATGACGCATGATTCCTTGATGTGGGACCTCTCTCCTCTGTCTGGGTGCTGGTCCAAAATAAATGAGAGTGGCCTTCTCCGTTGGTGGTTGATATGACGCATGATTCCTTGCTGTGGGACCTGTATCCTCTGTCTGGGTGCTGGTCCAAAATAAATGAGAGTGGCCTTCTCCGGTGGTGGTTGATATGACGCATGATTCCTTGATGTGGGACCTCTCTCCTCTGTCTGGGTGCTAGTCCAAAATAAATGAGAGTGGCCTTCTCCGGTGGTGGTTGATATGACGCATGATTCCTTGATGTGGGACCTCTCTCCTCTGTCTGGCTGCTGGTCCAAAATAAATGAGAGTGGCCTTCTCCGGTGGTGGTTGATATGACGCATGATTCCTTGATGTGGGACCTCTCTCCTCTGTCTGGGTGCTGGTCCAAAATAAATGAGAGTGGCCTTCTCCGGTGGTGGTTGATATGAGCGCATGATTCCTTGCTGTGGGACCTCTCTCCTCTGTCTGGGTGCTGGTCCAAAATAAATGAGAGTGGCCTTCTCCGGTGGTGGTTGATATGACGCATGATTCCATGATGTGGGACCTCTCTCCTCTGTCTGGGTGCTGGTCCAAAATAAATGAGAGTGGCCTTCTCCGGTGGTGGTTGATATGACGCATGATTCCATGATGTGGGACCTCTCTCCTCTGTCTGGGTGCTGGTCCAAAATAAATGAGAGTGGCCTTCTCCGGTGGTGGTTGATATGACGCATGATTCCTTGATGTGGGACCTCTCTCCTCTGTCTGGGTGCTGGTCCAAAATAAATGAGAGTGGCCTTCTCCGGTGGTGGTTGATATGACGCATGATTCCTTGCTGTGGGACCTCTCTCCTCTGTCTGGGTGCTGGTCCAAAATAATTGAGAGTGGCCTTCTCCGTGGTGGTTGATATGACGCATGATTCCTTGATGTGGGACCTCTCTCCTCTGTCTGGGTGCTGGTCCAAAATAAATGAGAGTGGCCTTCTCCGGTGGTGGTTGATATGACACATGATTCCTTGATGTGGGACCTCTCTCCTCTGTCTGGGTGCTGGTCCAAAATAAATGAGAGTGGCCTTCTCCGGTGGTGGTTGATATGACGCATGATTCCTTGATGTGGGACCTCTCTCCTCTGTCTGGGTGCTGGTCCAAAATAAATGAGAGTGGCCTTCTCCGTTGGTGGTTGATATGACGCATGATTCCTTGCTGTGGGACCTGTATCCTCTGTCTGGGTGCTGGTCCAAAATAAATGAGAGTGGCCTTCTCCGGTGGTGGTTGATATGACGCATGATTCCTTGATGTGGGACCTCTCTCCTCTGTCTGGGTGCTAGTCCAAAATAAATGAGAGTGGCCTTCTCCGGTGGTGGTTGATATGACGCATGATTCCTTGATGTGGGACCTCTCTCCTCTTTCTGGCTGCTGGTCCAAAATAAATGAGAGTGGCCTTCTCCGGTGGTGGTTGATATGACGCATGATTCCTTGCTGTGGGACCTGTATCCTCTGTCTGGGTGCTGGTCCAAAATAATTGAGAGTGGCCTTCTCCGGTGGTGGTTGATATGACGCATGATTCCTTGCTGTGGGACCTGTATCCTCTGTCTGGGTGCTGGTCCAAAATAAATGAGAGTGGCCTTCTCCGGTGGTGGTTGATATGACGCATGATTCCTTGATGTGGGACCTCTCTCCTCTGTCTGGGTGCTGGTCCAAAATAAATGAGAGTGGCCTTCTCCGGTGGTGGTTGATATGACGCATGATTCCTTGATGTGGGACCTCTCTCCTCTGTCTGGGTGCTGGTCCAAAATAAATGAGAGTGGCCTTCTCCGGTGGTGGTTGATATGAGGCATGATTCCTTGCTGTGGGACTTGTATCCTCTGTCTGGGTGCTGGTCCAAAATAATTGAGAGTGGCCTTCTCCGGTGGTGGTTGATATGACACATGATTCCTTGATGTGGGACCTCTCTCCTCTGTCTGGGTGCTGGTCCAAAATAAATGAGAGTGGCCTTCTCCGGTGGTGGTTGATATGACGCATGATTCCTTGATGTGGGACCTCTCTCCTCTGTCTGGGTGCTGGTCCAAAATAAATGAGAGTGGCCTTCTCCGTTGGTGGTTGATATGATGCATGATTCCTTGCTGTGGGACCTGTATCCTCTGTCTGGGTGCTGGTCCAAAATAAATGAGAGTGGCCCTCTCCGGTGGTGGTTGATATGACACATGATTTCTTTTTTTTTTTTTTTCTTTTATAATTCTTTTTATTGAATTTTCAAAGCAAATACAACAAATAAGTATCGCAATAGCTTCTTCGCCCGTCCATCATAACGCAGTACACATTACAATCTTTGTGGCGTAATATCATAATATAACAATGACCAATAACATCTCAACGACATACTTAAAATGTCAAATATTAAAAGATGCAAAAACGGGGGGAAGGGAGGGAAGTAGATAAGAAGGAGTGGGAGAGTGAGGGGGGAAATGGAGGGAGGAAAGGAACGGGGAGGAGGGAATTTCACCAGGAGCAACAAAGCACCATAG
>CM065590.1:369409053-369608249 GCA_033119425.1 Bufotes viridis | reverse complement strand
CTCTGCGCTGAAAAGAAAAAAATGAACGGCACAGATTTTTCATTCGCATCAATCAATGTGGATGAAAAAATCTCTGCCCAAAAATGTGCAAAAAACAAAACGGCACAGATTTCCTCATTCGCATCGATCAATGTGGATGAATAAATCTCTGCCAAAAATGTGCAAAAAAGTAGTAAGGCCCCATTCACACGTCCGCAGAAATGTCCAGCATCTATTCCGCAATTCTGCGGAATAGATGCGGACCCATTCAGTGTGAATGGGGCTGGCGGTGATGCGGAGAGCACACTATGCGCTCGCCGCAACAGCATTTGCGGAGCTGCGGCCGCAAACTTCCGGGTTTCGGCCCCCAAGCATCCGGCCGTAGCTCCGCAAAAGATAGAGCATGTCCTATTCTTGTCCGCAATTGCGGACAAGAAAAGGCATTTTCTATATAGTTCTGGCAATGTGCGGATCCGCAAAATGCGGAAAGCACATTGCTGGTGTCCGTGTTTTGCGGATCCGTGGATCCGCAAAACACATACGGACGTCTGGTGTTATAACCATCGGACTATTTTTTCAGCTACATATATACTTTTTCAGCTGCATCCATTGTTTTATCTCTACAGTCACATATTTTCTACAACTGCATGCTTCGATTAGAAGAAGACATTTGAGGATATTGGACTTTATATCAATCACTTAAGACCTTCATTTACCTCTACTAATTTTTTATCATTTTTTATTTTTCATATTTTTTCATCGACTTCATGAGTATTTTCTATTGTTTTTAAGAATATTTTTATGAATTTTATTGCGATATATTTATGTACTAATATCTATGTGAACTACACACACATATCATTTTAAAGTCAATACAACGGCCACCTTGTACCCAAATATCCCTAAATAGAGGATTACATTTTACCAAATACTAATAAATATCATTGTTTTTACATACCATATGATCAGTGTGCCATCCCTTTATTACCATTTTTACTCACCCTATACTAGCGCTGGGTACGCTTTTTTCGGATTGAGCACCTGACCTCCATCTAATCAACCAAGTGAGCCGCCATAACCTTTTCACTTGAATACCATTACTCTTACCCATTGGTTGAGCACCTTGGCTGGAAGATGGACATATGGGAATGTATAGAAAAGAAGTACAAAACGATCGACACTTACTCATTTGACATAACAGATGATTCCACATACAATAGAACCACCAACAAACCAACATCAGAGATATTCAAAGAGCTAGAAAAGGTACTACAAAGACAACTCAGACAGAAATGGGAGATTAAATCATTGAACCAATACCTATTGAAAGACCTTATACCAAAAGGCCTGCTATTAATAAAAGACCCAGCAGAGGACTTATTGAACACAGATTTCAAACAAGAATGGGAAGAATTCCTAAAAACACAATCTCGCACACTAATTCAATTAGTGATTAAGAGACGTTCACAAATTTTGGAAGAAACTGAAACACAGATCAATCAATTAAAAGAGATAATAGACCAATTACCAAGAGATGACCTTTTTATTAAATGGCAGGAAAGAATCTGCACAAGCCTTGACAACCTAGAAAGAACAATCATGATTAAGAAAAATAAAAAATTAAGACCAAACATATATAGAGGGCAACCAAGTAAATCACCTAACAACATACCAAGATATGATAATACACAAACATCAAGAGAAGATTCGCCAAAACGTAGGAATACAAATGTAAATGAACCACCCAATGAACAAAGGAAACAACAAGTCAGAAGTAACATACAAGAGAGATATAATATTCCAACTAATAATTATTTTGAGTCACTTTCTTCACCTCATTTTTTAGATCAGACCCCCTCACCACAGAACAAGAACCCGTCACATTTCACGTTCCCCAAAAAGACCCCAAAGAATGACAATCCCCACACACGATTACAACCTGAGACACAGAAGAACACAGAACACGACACCAATCAGGGAATACCAAGAGAGGAGGGAATCACACGCATATCACCAACAGCACAACTACAAGAGACACCAAAGACACGAGAATACACAGAGAGAGGAGACATCCAGAGATCAAGAGCACAGATTCCAAAAAGGACAAGAAGGGGAGACACAAGAAGAAGATATCACAGATAACACACAAAGACACTGATACTAACATTATTGTAAACTTGAGTGATGTCACCTTAAATGACACACAACAAAAACTGCTAAATAAGGGACTCAAATTTGCTCCATCTGTCAAACTAGATAAATTCAATGCCTATATAGGCATAGAGAAATTTGTCAGGAAATTATGCCTAAAGAAATACTTTCTAAAAAACCCCATGGCTAGAGGAGATATACAAGCATCACTATATACTCACACAGATTTAAAGAAGAAATCCACCAAATACCCGAAACAAGAAATGGGAGACGATATCGCAACATTCCGTAAATGTATGGAGACTGAGATCCGTAAAATGAACTTAAATAGGAATCAATATAATTTAACTAAAAGAGAGAGTGACGCCATCAGACAATTCCAATCTTCACACGATCTAACAATAAGACCAGCCGACAAAGGAGGTGCAATTGTGATACAAAACACAATAGAGTACAATACGGAATGTAGAAGACAATTGTCTGACCAACAAACATATATCACATTGAGCAAAGATCCAACTGAGGATTTCTACAGGGAACTCTTAACTTATACACAAAAAGGTAGAGATAAAGGGATTCTAACTGAACAAGAATTTATTTTCATTAACAACACACAAAACAGAATCCCGGTATTTTATTGCTTACCAAAAATCCACAAAAACTGCACCCATCCACCAGGTAGACCCATAATCTCAGGAATTGGATCACTCACTTCCAATCTTTCACAATACATCGACAGACTTTTACAACCTACTGTTCGACTAATACCATCTTATATAAAAGACACAACAGACATAGTTAGTACATTAGAAAAAATAGAATATCAAAATCACTGGACACTAGGCACAATGGACGTTAACTCCCTATACACGATCATTAATCACAATCATGGCATCACAGCCTTAGAAAAACAACTAAAATATTATCAATCCCTACACAATGATCAAATTGAATTTTTAATAGAGGGGTACGATTTATCCTAACCCACAATTATTTTGTATTTGAATCCGATTTCTTCCTGCAATTAAAGGGAACCGCTATGGGTACCAGGTTCGCCCCAGCTATGCGAATATATTCATGGCACAATGGGAGCAGGAGGTTATATCCCCCGACTGGGGACGAGCCTGGTACTATGGCGTCGTTATATAGACGACGTCATTTTCATATGGAATGGCACGAGAGAGGAACTAGACGTATTTCTAGGGGACATTAACATAAACGATGCAAATATCACATTCACGACTAATATCAGTCAGGTACAGATCGAATTCCTTGATTTATTAATCAAAATATCGGACAATAAACTAATATGCAGCACCTATCAAAAGCCTACAATGAAGAATAATTATATTTTACATTCCAGCTGCCATCTACCAAAATGGCTCATCAATATACCCACAAGCCAATTCAGACGTTTAAAAAGAAATTGCACAGAAGAAAGCCAGTTTGAAATAGAAGCAAAAATTTGACTACACAATTCCTTGATAAACACTATCCAATAAACACTATCGAGAGCTCTTTAAACAAGGTCAGGGCCATGGACAGACGCACATTTTTCTCAGAAACAAATCAAAACACCCCTGAAGAAAATCCTTTGAGAATCATATTACCATTTAACACTCACTATAAAAAATTAGAAAAAATCATCCACAAACACTGGCATCATCTATTGAAAGACAAGCTAATAGGACAGTTACTACCAATTAAACCTAAAATCACATACACTAGAGCACCCAATCTAGGATTGAAAATAGCACCAACAATTCCGAAAAACCCATTGGAATAAACCCCAATTGGCTAACGTTAAAAGGCTTCTATAGATGTGGCAAGTGCAACAACTGCAAAATCACCAAATTCCCCAAAAAGACTGATATGGTACAAGCAAACAATAACCCACATAAACACCATATCCGTGAACATCTGTCATGTAATACAACGAATGTCATTTACATTCTACAATGTCCCTGCCAAAAACAATATGTAGGACGAACAAAGAGACCCCTGAAGAAGAGAATATCTGAACATATACAAAATATCAAAAAAGGATACCTATTACATTCAGTCTCCAAACACTATAAAGAATTCCATAACAGCGATCCATCATCTCTTACATATGTGGCACTAGAAAGGATACATCGTCATTGGAGGGGTGGCAACCATATAGCCAATATGTCTAAAATTGAATCCAGAAGAATTTTCGAATTTGACACAATGATCCCTAAAGGACTCAATGCAGAAATGGAGATTTTTGGCTTCCTGGTTTGACATCACATCACCCGGGTTGGGTGCCCCTATGGGGATCGGGAGTCACAGTCAGGCTGCTTACCAGCACTGCGACCCCCCCTCCCTAGGGGGCCCCCTTCCCCTACTCTACACTCTACTTACACTCTACTTACATTCTACTTATACTCTACTTATATCCTATGACCCCCTTATATACCAAGATTCATTCATACTCTATGATCAACTCATATTCCAAGATACACCGACCCCTATAATTCGCCATTTAGAAGATATACACCTTCATAGTGGAATATTTTGCAGGTACATAATTCTTAGAACAAACAAGTTTGAATTGAGTACCATAAACCATCATATATTTGATTTTCAGCAAACACAAACCACACATTTTGACGACTTTCACATTCTCATATTATATATACTTCTCTTATTATATATACCTCTTATACTTTTTATATTATATATTTCTGTATTTATATGGACATAGAATATATCTATTATATATCTATTATATATTTCCAATATGGAAACTAGCGCAGACAATGAAAAACAGGACTCCTCCCATTTCTTGAAAACAAGAAATTTTACCATCCAAGTCATGTAGAATTAGACCTTTTTATTATAATTAGTAATCTGTACCGGGAATCTACATGGAAAATATAAATATAAAAATAAAAATAAAAATAATAACACCACAATTTAGCAGAACAAATGATTTTCTTCCCTCTCTGATTCCGGAAGACATGACAAGTTGATTTTAGAAGATATGGCAAGTCGATCGCAGAGCAAAAAACTAAATAATTAAATTCTCATAATGAACTATTTAAAACCATCTATCACCTTAGATTGAAGGACTAGATGAGACATCTAAATCACTGCCTAAATGAAGATACAACAGTGGTGATTATGCAAATGTTGCCAATCATGACAACGATGGTGATTATGCAAATAAGGATACACCCCATATAAGCGTGCCAAAAAGAGGGCGGCTCACACCCACTGAAGAAGGAGCAGTGAGCTCCGAAACGCGTTTGGGGGATAGAGCACGCCGATACCAAGTTCAGCTAGCTGACAAAGAAAATCCAACTACTATCAGAACTAAATAATTGTGAAAATTACCGCAAAAATATCATCTTTAAAACATTCCCGCCAATAATTAAGTGAAGAACACGCGGACGCCAAGTATCCCGGGCAACCGGAAGTACGTCACCAGTAGTGACGTCCCGATATCCCAGGGAGCCGAACTACACGCGCGGCAAACAGCACGAGGACGCCGCTACCAGACAGCATCACCAACACAGCTGCAGGAGCGGTAATGTACAGTCCTCCTTGGACACATATATTATAGCATAATCACCACTGCAGAGTGTAATAACCATCGGACTATTTTTTCAGCTACATATATACTTTTTCAGCTGCATCCATTGTTTTATCTCTACAGTCACATATTTTCTACAACTGCATGCTTCGATTAGAAGAAGACATTTGAGGATATTGGACTTTATATCAATCACTTAAGACCTTCATTTACCTCTACTAATTTTTTATCATTTTATATTTTTCATATTTTTTCATCGACTTCATGAGTATTTTCTATTGTTTTTAAGAATATTTTTATGAATTTTATTGCGATATATTTATGTACTAATATCTATGTGAACTAAACACACATATCATTTTAAAGTCAATACAACGGCCACCTTGTACCCAAATATCCCTAAATAGAGGATTACATTTTACCAAATACTAATAAATATCATTGTTTTTACATACCATATGATCAGTGTGCCATCCCTTTATTACCATTTTTACACATACGGACGTCTGAATGAGCCTTACAGTGGGGTAATTAGTGTCAGGGGGGTGACATGGGGTGATCGGGGGTTAATCAGGGGTTAATCAGGGGTTAATCAGTGACGGGGTGGGGGGTGGGGTGGATGGGTGGGGGGTCTGTGTGGTGTTTTGGTGCACTTATAAAAGTTTCTTTGGTGGTCCCAAGCAAAAGGGACCACCAAAGGAACGATCAGCAAGCATATCAGACACTGTTAACAAAACAGCGTCTGATATGCCATTTTTTTAACTTCTACAGCCTGCCAGCGCACGCGTCAAGGAGGAACAGACCGACCGCCCGCAGGATGCAATCCTGCGTGAGGCGGTCGGCAAGAGGTTAAACTTGGCCAGCCACTGCTGGGACACCAGATTTAGGGGATTGCTATTTTGGCAATTGAATTTCACCCCAGAAAATTATCTATCCTTAGCCGGACACTATTAAACTTGGCCAGGACTGCTGGGACACCAGATTTAGAGGATTGGTATTTTGGCAATTGAATTTCACCACAGAAAATAATCTATCCTTTGCCAGACATCAGACAGTATTACACTTGGCTAGCCACAGCTGGAACACCAGAATTAGGGGATTGCTATTTTGGCAATTGAATTTAACCCCTCAATAAAATATAGACATTTCTATCCTGAGTTTCTAGGGGTGACAATAAGCACAGCCAAGCCCCTGATGTAGGATATAGCAAAAAAAAAAAAAAACTAGTATTGATGGATTGATGGATTTGGTGGCAGCTTGAGCTGGTGCACCACAAGACACAAAATGGCCTGCGATCACCCCAGAAAAAAGTGGCAGAAAAACACTCTGTACAGCCTATAAACCAGTGAGCCATTAACTAGCAGAAGTTGAATGATTCACAGCTGTAGATCGATAACTTCATTAGATGTTTTTGCTGAGTTTTCCCTGCCTAATCTCGCCCTCACAGCAGCTGCATCCTATCCCTAAACTAATCAGAGCAGATTGACGTGGGTCCCGAACACCCCAAAATTCGGTACGAACCCGAACTATACAGTTCGGGTTCACTCAATTCTACCCATAGTCTATAATGGGGTCCGTTAGGTGTGCGCTCAGAACATGATTTTTGAGCGGATTCGAAAGTCCTGCAGAGCTGAGAGAGCTACAGTATAGCAGAGCTGAGACTGTTTGCCTGCCATTTTCATGCCAAAACCTGCTGATAACCAAGATAAAGTTGTAAGATTGTTCCTTGATGAAAGTTTATGCCAAGTAAAGCCGTGTTCAATGTTAATACATGTCTGAACTCAAGTTATTCTACATTCCTCCACTACATTCGTCCAACCACGTCTGATATCCAAGGATATCCAGGTGGGAGCACCATGACAAGTGCTAAAGCCATACCCAAGGCACACTATAGGCAACCCTTACACCACTCAGGCATTCCTACACTGGGTTCCACCAGCACCATCTACTTAAAGGGGACTCCATGTCCTCATTGCTTCCATGCAACTGGCGTCGACTCACAACAATTTACTCTGTAAGAGGGACATATATCGTAAAAACCTCCTAAAAGGGTAAGGGATACCCCAGACGCTGGTACTAAGAATGTCGCGTTGCAGATGCAATACAATGCGTGGAACTGGAATTGAACTGCTACATTAAAGCAGCTATTGCAGTACAACACGTTCACTAAAACTGCACAGTATATTGATGTAATATATTGTGTAGAATTAAACTGCTATGTTTATGTAGTTATTGCAGTACAATGAGTTCGCTAAAGCTGCACTTTGTATTGACTTAATACAATGCATGGAATGAAACTTCTATATTAATACAGTTATTGCGGTACAACATGTTCACTAAAACTGCAGAATATCTTAATGCAATACAATGCATGGAATGAAACTGCTACATTAATGTAGTTATTGCAGTACAACACGTTCACAAAAAATGCATGGAATCTTGACGCAATACCAGACGTGGAATGAAAATGCTACATTAATGTAGTTATTGCAGTACAATGTATTAACTGAAAATGTACAGTATCTTGAGGCAATAAAATGCATGGAATGAAACTGCTATATTAATGCAGTCATTGCAGTTCAATGCGTTACATAAAACTGCACGGTAATTTAACAAACTACAATGTGTTTGCAGAAGAATGTACACTATTGATTTTCAGTGGCCAGTCCCTCCATCACTATGCTTCTTCTGATAAATCCTTTCATTTTTTACATATTGATTATATCTACCTAATTAAGTATATCCTTATACTCTACCTACCACCCAAACCAAATCATCAAAACTTTAATTTGTCGTAATGAATCTGATTCATTCATAATCTTTTCTCATCTCTAGTGTATACCAAAAATCATAGCAATGTTATGAATTGTATTACATGTCCAAATTAATTTAACTATAGTTTTAACAAGAGAAGAGAGGTAACTTCAGGGAACGACAACCAATACTTCAAGCTTTGTAGGCAACTAGCTTGCTGATTATGCATATAGGTAATTCATATTGATTTTGTTGAAGTTGTCTTTGGCCTGCCTCTGAAAAATTAAAGGGACACTTCCATCAAAATGTTATCACATATTCATAACCTAAATGTGAGTATTCTATGTAATTTGATTTAATAAAAAAGGTGGTGGTGGCAAATTTTGAACTTTTAGCTTGGTAAATAGTCTTGATTGACTGCCTCAGACCATCACTGTGATCAGAATGAGCCCCTCCTAGCAACTCAATTAGAGCATCACACATTATGCTAATCAATGCAGGCCTCTTCTGTAGGCATATTTGTCTAATTATATCAAGAGAACAATAGTGCCTTCATACTTTTATACCAATATAACACTTACTGTTGCAAAGAAGATTATCTTGCATATACCATCTTCTCCTCAGAGCGAGAGTAAATTGACAATGGATTATCGGACACATTTATTAAAACCGGTGATTTACACACTGGTCTGAATAGTGTCTGTGCTGCTGGAGGAAGGTGAAAAGTTATGTGAAGGTGCAGGTCTATACATAACTTTGGTGCCTCCTCCAACAGGACATATGACAATCTAACATCTAAACCAGCTCCAGAAACTGGTGAACAAAATGATGAATGAGATGGGCCCGTAGGCTAGCCCTATTTCCCATCCACACCACGTCCCACCTTTTTTTTTAGAAAAGTGGTGTGAGAGAGGAAAAGTCGCTGATTTTGTCAGAAAAAGGCTTGCAATAAAATCTGTGACCGATATACTCGGCAAAAGTGGTGTATGTCAGTTAACAAATGAGCCCCTACGCTTCTACAACACTTATTTGTGCTGACTGCTTCAGAAAATACTACAGAAATGAAAGGCTGCCAAAAAATATTTAAAATAGTTTTTCCATATTCTTTAAATACTGAATTTAAAAAATAACCCTTTCTAGTGGAAGTATCCCTTTACACCAGTGTTCTTTTTCTTACTTTAGTGATGCATTTCCTATATTTTTTTGTTCAGTTCCACAACAATTTCTAGAGAAAAAAAATGATAAAGGAAACATGGCCATATTGACTTTAATTTTTGAATTAGCTTCTCAGAAATGTTTAGAAATCTATGGGATTGGTCTCAATAGTAATATAAATTTTAGCACAAAAAGCATAGTAAAATTTAACTTTAACTCCTTAAGGACCCAGCCATTTTTCACCTTAAGGACCAGGCAATTTTTAGCTAATCTGAATGTGTTACTATATGTAATAAAACCTTTAAAACGCTTTTACTTATCCAGGCCATTCTGAGATTGTTTTCTTGTCACATATTGTACTTCATGACAGTGGTAAAACTGAGTCAAAAAATTTCATTTTTATTTATAAAAAAATACCAAATTTACCAAAAATCAGGAAAAATTATAATAGATAGTAATAACTCCAAAAATAGTTATTACTTTACATTCCCCATATGTCTACTTCATGTTTGGATCATATGGGGAATGATATTTTATTTTTTGGGGACGTTAGAAGGCTTAGAAGTTTAGAAGCAAATCTTGAAATTTTTCAGAAAATGTCCAAAACCCACTTTTTAAGAATCTGTTCAGGTCTGATGTCACTTTGTGAAGCTTACATAATAGAAACCACCCAAAAGTGACCCCATTTTAGAAACTACACCCCTCAAGGTATTCAAAACTGATTTTAGAAGCTTTGTTAACCCTTTAGGTGTTCTACAAGAATTAATGGAAAATGGAGATGACATTTCAGAATTTCACTTTTTTGTCAGATTTTCATTTTTAATAATTTTTCAGTAACAAAGCAAGAGTTAACAGCCAAACATAACTCAATATGTATTCCCCTGATTCTGTAGTTTACAGAAACACCCTATATGTGGTTGTAAACTGCTGTACGGGAACACAGCAGGGCGCTGAAGGAAAGGAATGCCATAAAGTTTTTGAAGGCAGATTTTGCTGGATTGTTTTTTAACACCAAGTCCCATTTGAAGCCCCCCGATGCACCCCTAGAGTAGAAACTCCAAAAAAAGACCCCATTTTGGAATCTACTTGATATGGTGGCAGTTTTATTGCTACTATTTTAGGGTACATATGATTTTTAGTTGCTCTGTATTACACTTTTTGTGAGGCAAGGTAACAAAAAATAGCTGTTTTGGCACAGTTTTTATGTTTTGTTATTTACAGGGTTCATCTGACAGGTTAGATCATGTTGTATATTTATAGAGCAGGTTGTTGTGGACGCAAGAATACCAAATATGTGCACTTTTTTTGGTTGTTTGTTTCAGTTTTACCTAATAAAGCATTTCTGTAAAAAAAATCATGTTTTAGTGTCTCCATATTTTGCCATAGTTTTTATATTTTTTGGGCGATTGTCTTAGTTAGGGTCTCATTTTTTGCAATGTGAGATGACAGTTTGATTGGTATGATTTTGGGGTGCGTATGACTTTTTGATCGCTTGGTATTACACTTTTTCTGATGTAAGGTGACAAAAAATATTGCTTTTTTGACCCTTTTTTTTTTTTACGGTGTTCACCTGAAGGGTTAGGTCATGTGGTATTTTTATAGAGCAGGTCGTTACGGATGTGGAAATACCCAATATGTGTACTTTTTTTTATTTATTTAGGTTTTACACAATAATACGATTGTTTCAGGTTAGGTTTAATTTTTGCGGGATGAGATGACGGTAAGATTGTCACTATTTTGGGGTGCATATGATTTTTTGCGTTTTACACAATAACGACTCTTTTGAAACAATAAAAATCATATTTTAGTGTCTCCATATTCTGTGCCATTGTTTTTTTTATTTTTTTGGCAATTGTCTTAGTGAGGGTCTCATTTTTTGTGGAAAGAGATCATGTATGACTTTGATGGCTTGGTATTACACTTTTTGTGATGTAAGGTGACAAAAAATGGCTTTTTTGACACTTTTTTTTACGGTGTTCATCTGAGAGGTTAGGTCATGTGATATTTTTATGGAGCAGGTCGTTACAGATGCGGCTATACCTAATATGTCTACTTTTTATTTATTTATTTAAGTTTTACACAATAATATCATTTTTTAAGCAAAAAATCAAAACAAAACATGTTTTAGTGTCTCCATAGTCTGAGAGTCATAGTTTTTTTAATTTTTTGGGCGATTGTCTATTGTAGGGGCTCATTTTTTGCAGGATGAGGTGATGGTTAGATTGGTACTATTTTGGAGGCATACACATTTTTAATCAATTGGTGTTGTACTTTTAGTGATGTACGGTGACAATAAAATGGCTGTTTTTACATTTTTTTTTTTACGGTGTTTACCTGAGGGGTTAGGTCATGTGACATTTTTATATAGTCGATGCGGACGCGGCAATACCTAATATGTCTACTTTTCTTTTTTTTCCTATTTTTTACAATTTTTTTTTACTTTATTTTTTTCTTACTTGAAACTTTTACATTTTTTTTTAAAAACTTTATTTTTTTAACTTCTTTTTTCACTTTATGTTTTGTTCCACTATGGGACTTCAAGATTTCAGGTTCTGATCCCTGTTTCAATACAGCACAATACATCTGTATTGTGCTGTATTGAACTGTTAGTTTCTTACACTGTAAGACGCTAAGGCCTCTTTTACACGGGTGTCACGTTTGACGCCCGGATAAGAGGCAGGTGCGTTGCGGGAAAATGCACGATTTGCAGCGTTTATCTGCGGCTAAAGGACCTGTGATGACGTCACCGAGCTCATCACATGGTCCAATCACATGGTCCATCACCAGGGTGATGGACCATGTGATGTGACGTCACCACAGGTCCTTTAGATGGCAGCTAATGCTTGAAGAAGGCAGAAGAGATCGGCAACTACGTGATCAAGTGGATAAGGTAAGTTATTATTTTTTTTTTAACCCCTTAATCCACATTTTACTAAGCATTCTGTATTGAGAATGCTATCATTTTCCCTTATAACCATGTTATAAGGAAAAATAACAAAGATCGGGTCCAGTCTCTTAGCAACCTTGCGGGGAAATCGCACTGCATCGGCACTTGCTTGCGGATGCTTGCGATTTTCCCGCAGCCCCATTCCCTTCTATGAGGCCTGCATTGCATGAAAAACGCACAATATAGAGCATGCTGCGATTTTCACGCAACGCAGAAGTGATGAGTGAAAATCACAGCTCAAGTGAATAGCCCCATAGAAATGAATGGGTCCAGATTCAGAGCGAGTGCAATGCGTTCACCTCAGAGGCTGCCATAGCAACCATCGGGTCCCAGTCACCGCAGCACAGGGACCTGATGGGGATGTAGAAACTGCCTCAAACTTCCTTTATGCCGCAGGCAGGAGGTGTGGGGCAGCACATTAACTCTAGGACGAGAATGCTCATCCTAGTGCATTAAGTAGCCACAAATTAGGACTAGCATTCTCGCCCTAGGTCCTGGAGGGGTTAATTCTTTCAGTCTCAGAAATGCATATAGCCTTGCATGATTTTTTACCTAAAACAACAGTAAGGCATCCTAAGGTACTTTTCTTTTCACTCAAAATGAATGCCATAATAGTGTTTGTTTACTGTTAATATGTAACTGGTGAAGAAAATAAGTTTTGTCTATTTGGACTGTACTATTTAAAATGCTCAGGAAAGACATGCTTTTCATAATACCATGCACCTCGAAGACATCTTTAGTGTTTCCATATTCGCAAAATGTTGTTCAATTCTCTTTCCAATTAACCTCTAACCTTGTTTATTGAGATTTTGTGACATGGAGCACTAATGTAGAAATAATTACCTCAGTGACTTAGTGACGGTTTTGTACCAAGAGATTAAGGTGATTTTTAAAAAGAGTTTAAGGTTACAGGGCGAACAGAAGCAATTTGTATTGTTGATAAAAATACAGACTGTGGCTTGCTCAATAAAAGTGCATTATAATGTCAAAATTCAGAGTAATGTATTATAAATTCATTTGTCATAAAAAACAACTTTTGTGCAAAAAAGGTAAATAAAAACAGCATAAAAATATCTAAAGACTACTGTACAGGAAAACTCATGTACTCAGAGAATAAGTTATACCTCTCTTAGTTTTAAAATATTACATTGTGAAGATATGTTACCATCCAATTTGCATTAAAAGAGGTATAGAAATAATATTCCAGGGATGTGAGGTATATCTTTAAGCAATTATTAATGCGCAGACCAGGTTGTTTGGAGCAGGTTTCACATTGGTAAATTATATCCCTTCTTACCCTCTTTTGTGACACACTGTGGACCTTTTTAGTGTCCTTCCCATTTTACCTGTGGAGGAGACTTAACTTGGAAAGTGTTACCCCGGTATAATGTGACTGGACTCACTGTCAGATGTGCTGCGTCCCTCTATTTCCTAGCTTCCGAAAATAAGAGCCTTAAAGGGATTCTGTAAATTTTGAATAATGAATAATAATAATCCTTTGGTCTGACACCTGGGACCCTGCCGATCAGCTGTTTGAGAAGGCCACGGTACTACTGCAGCAGCTGATCAGCGGGGGTTCCGAGTGCCAGACCCTCACCTTTCAGATGCTGATGATTTATCCAAAGGATAGTTCATCAGTACTCAAAAGGTGTAGAACCCTTTTAATAATAAGTTCCTGCAACTCCAGAAAGGTCCCTCTCTGGACTATACATTGATGAAGCACAAATAAATTATCAAGTGCCATTTGTACAATATATTCCGCCAGCTTTTTATACTAGGACCTTGTTTTGTGCATGATGCTGTACAGTTGAAGGACCTAATCCAAGTGATCCATTTTATCCATGTACCGATTATAATCAAGAATACAATCTGACTTAATGGTTTCAGTAATGGTTCCTCTGATCTGAGCAGGGGTGATGCTGTGGCCATATATTGTGGTCAGTACAAGGACATCTTTTTTATTGTTGTATCTGATACACAAAAAGTTTCCATTGCAAATTGCCCAGCTTTAACTCCTTTCTAGAGAGGGCCCGAACTATCCGCCGGCGACCAGTTCCCGGCGAACATAGCTTGTTTGCGTTCGCCTTAACGGCGAACACATGCGATGTTCGATCCGCCCCCTATACATCATCAATGAGCAAACTTTGACCCTGTACCTCACAGTCAGCAGACACATTCCAGCCAATCAGCAGCATACCCTCCCTCACAGACCCTCCCATCTCCTGAACAGCATCTATTTTAGATTCATTCGGAAGCTGCAGTCTTAGTGAAAGGAGGGACAGTGTAGTTGCTGCAGATTTAATAGGGAAATCGATAGCTAGGCTAGTGTATTCAGTGTCCACTCCAGTCCTGAAAGACTCATCTGATCTCTGCTGTAAGGACAGCGTCCTGACAGCACCCCAAAAAGCCCTTTTTAGGGCTGCAACATAAGTCTGCTTTTTTTTTCCTTTATATACCTATTGCAGTTGCCTGTCCTGCCTGTGTGTGAGGAGCTGCAGGCCCACAGACTGTAGTGTGCCCACTGCCAGTGCCAACCCTGTCATCCCGTGTGGCACAGGACTTTGCATCAAAAAAAGGCATTTAATTTTTACACTTTAATCTAAGGTTAGTTGCCTGCCAGTGTGTGTCAGGCTGACTTCCACTGACTTTAGTGTGCCCACTGCCAGTGCCCACCACTCATACCGGCTGGCACAGGAATTTGCATAAAAAAAGGCATTTAATTTTTACACTTTAGTGTAATTTCAGCTGCTTGCCTGCTGCTAGTGTGTGTCAGGCCGACTTCCACTGACTGTAGTGTGCCCACTGCCAGTGCCCACCCCTGTCATCCCGTGTGGCAGAGAACTTTGCATCAAAAAAAGGCATTTAATTTTTACACTTTAGTGTAATTTCAGTTGCTTGCCTGCTGCTAGTGTGTGTCAGGCTGACTTCAACTGACTGTAGTGTGCCCATTGCCAGTGCCCACCCCTGTCATCCCGTGTGGCACAGTACTTTGCATCAAAAAAAGGCATTTAATTTTTACACTTTAATCTAAGGTTAGTTGCCTGCCAGTGTGTGTCAGGCTGACTTCCACTGACTGTAGTGTGCCCACTGCCAGTGCCCACCACTCATACCGGCTGGCACAGGAATTTGCATAAAAAAAGGCATTTAATTTTTACACTTTAGTGTAATTTCAGCTGCTTGCCTGCTGCTAGTGTGTGTCAGGCCGACTTCCACTGACTGTAGTGTGCCCACTGCCAGTGCCCACCCCTGTCATCCCGTGTGGCACAGGACTTTGCATCAAAAAAAGGCATTTAATTTTTCCACTTTAGTGTAATTTCAGTTGCTTGCCTGCTGCTAGTGTGTGTCAGGCCGACTTCCACTGACTGTAGTGTGCCCACTGCCAGTGCTCAACCAGTGATACCCGGGTGGCACAGTAATCTGCCGATAAATAAGGCATTTAATTTTAGACAGTAGTCCTAATTTCAGTTGCTTGCCTGCTGCTAGTGTGTGTCAGGCCGACTTCCACTGACTGTAGTGTGCCCACTGCCAGTGCCCACCCCTGTCATCCCGTGTGGCACAGTACTTTGCATCAAAAAAAGGCATTTAATTTTTACACTTTAGGGCAATTTCAGTTGCTTGCCTGCTGCTAGTGTGTGTCAGGCCGACTTCCACTGACTGTAGTATGCCCACTGCCAGTGCCAACCAGTGATACCGGGTGGCACAGTAGCTTGCCGATAAATAAGGCATTTAATTTTTAGACAGTAGTCTAATTTCAGTTGCTTGCCTGCTGCCAGTGTGTGTCAGGCCCACTTCCACAGACTGTAGTGTGTCCACTGCCAGTGCCAACCACTGATACCGGGTGGCACAGTAGCTTGCCGATAAAAAAGGCATTTCATTTTTACACAGTCTAATTTCAGTTGCTTGCCTGCTGCCAGTGTGTGTCAGGCCCACTTCCACAGACTGTAGTGTGCCCACTGCCAGTGCCAACCACTGATACCGGGTGGCACAGTAGCTTGCCGATAAATAAGGCATTTAATTTTTAGACAGTAGTCTAATTTCAGTTGCTTGCCTGCTGCCAGTGTGTGTCAGGCCCACTTCCACAGACTGTAGTGAGCCCACTGCCAGTGCCAACCACTGATACCGGGTGGCACAGTAGCTTGCCGATAAGTAAGGCATTTAATTTTTAGACAATTGTCTAATTTCAGTTGCTTGCCTGCTGCCAGTGTGTGTCAGGCCCACTTCCACTGACTGTAGTGTGCCCACTGCCAGTGCCCACCATTCATAGCATGTGACACAGGACTTTGCATTACAAAAAGGCATTTCATTTTTAGACTTTAATCTAATTTCAATTGCCTGCCTGCTGCCAGTGTTTGTCAGGCCCACTTACACTGACTGTAGTGTGCAAACTGCCAGTGCCCATCATTTGTACCGTGTGGCACAGGACTTTGCATAAAAAAAGGCATTTAATATTTAGACTTTAATCTAATTTCATTTGCTTGCCTGCTGCCAGTGTGTGTCAGGCCCACTTCCACTGACTGTAGTGTGCCCACTGCCAGTGCCCAACGCTCATACCGTGTGGCACTGGACTTTGCATAAAAAAGGCATTTCATTTTTACACTTTAATCTAATTTCAGTTGCCTGCATGCTGCCAGTGTGTGTCAGGCCCACTTCCACTGACTGTAGTGTGCCCACTGCCAGTGCCCACCATTTATACCATGTGGAACAGGACTTTGCATAAAAAAGGCATTTCATTTTTACACTTTAATCTAATTTCAGTTGCCTGCCTGCTTCCAGTGTGTGTCAGGACCACTTCCACTGACTGTAGTGTACCCACTGCCAGTGCCCACCATTTATAACATGTGGCACAGGACTTTGCATAAAAAAGGCATTTCATTTTTACACTTTAATCCAATTTCAGTTGCCTGCCTGCTGCCAGTGTGTGTCAGGCCCACTTCTAATGACTGTAGTGTGCCCACTGCCACTGCCCACCACTCAAACCTTGTGGCACAGGACTTTGCATAAAAAAGGCATTTCATTTTTAGACTTTAATCTAATTTCAGTTGCCCGCCTGCTGCCAGTGTGTGTCTGGTCCACTTCCACTGACTGTAGTGTGCCCACTGCCAGTGCCTAACACTCTTACCGTGTGGCACAGGACTTTGCATAAAAAAGGCATTTAATATTTAGACTTTAATCTAATTTCAGTTGCCTGCCTGCCTGCTGTCAGTGTGTGTCAGGCCCACTTCCACTGACTGTAGTGTGCCCACTGCCAGTGCCCACCACTTATACCGTGTGGCACAGGACTTTGCAAAAAAAAAGGCATTTAATATTTAGACTTTAATCTAATTTCAGTTGCCTGCTTGCCTGCTGCCAGTGTGTGTCAGGCCAACTTCCACTGACTGTAGTGTGCCCACTGCCAGTGCCCACCACTTATACCGTGTGGCACAGGACTTTGCATAAAAAAAGGCATTTCATTTTTACACTTTAATCTAATTTCAGATGCCTGCCTGCTGCCAGTGTGTTTCAGGCCCACTTCCACTGACTGTAGTGTGCCCACTGCCACTGCCCACCACTCATACCTTGTGGCACAGGACTTTGCATAAAAAAAGGCATTTCATTTTTACACTTTAATCTAATTTCAGATGCCTGCCTGCTGCCAGTGTGTTTCAGGCCCACTTCCACTGACTGTAGTGTGCCCACTGCCACTGCCCACAACTCATACCTTGTGGCACAGGAGTTTGCAATAAAAAAAGGCATTTAATTTTTACACTTTAATCTAATTTCAGTTGCCTACCTGCTGCCAGTGTGTGTCAGGCCCACTTCCACTGACTGTAGTGTGCCCACTGCCAGTGCTCAACACTCATACCTTGTGGCACTGGACGATGCATAAAAAAAGGCATTTAATTTTTACACTTTAATCTAATTTCAGTTGCCTGCATGCTGCCAGTGTGTGTCAGGCCCACTTCCACTGACTGTAGTGTGCCCACTGCTAGTGCCCACCACTCATAGCATGTGACACAGGACTTTGCATTACAAAAAGGCATTTCATTTTTAGACTTTAATCTAATTTCAGTTGCCTGCCCGCTGCCAGTGAATGTCAGGCACACTTCCACTGACTGTAGTGTGCAAACTGCCAGTGCCCACCATTTATACCATGTGGAACAGGACTTTGCATAAAAATGGCATTTCATTTTTACACTTTAATCTAATTTCAGTTGCCTGCCTGCTGCCAGTGTGTGTCAGGCCCACTTCCACTGACTGTAGTGTACCCACTGCCAGTGCCCACCATTTATACCATGTGGCACAGGACTTTGCATAAAAAAGGCATTTAATTTTTACACTTTAATCCAATTTCAGTTGCTTGCCTGCTGCCAGTGTGTGTCAGGTCCACTTCTAATGACTGTAGTGTGCCCACTGTCACTGCCCACCACTCAAACCTTGTGGCACAGGACTTTGCATAAAAAAGGCATTTCATTTTTAGACTTTAATCTAATTTCAGTTGCCCGCCTGCTGCCAGTGTGTGTCTGGTCCACTTCCAGTGACTGTAGTGTGCCCACTGCCAGTGCCTAACACTCTTACCGTGTGGCACAGGACTTTGCATAAAAAAGGCATTTAATATTTAGACTTTAATCTAATTTCAGTTGCCTGCCTGCCTGCTGTCAGTGTGTGTCAGGCCCATTTCCACTGACTGTAGTGTGCCCACTGCCAGTGCCCACCACTTATACCGTGTGGCACAGGACTTTGCATAAAAAAAGGCATTTCATTTTTACACTTTAATCTAATTTCAGATGCCTGCCTGCTGCCAGTGTGTTTCAGGCCCACTTCCACTGACTGTAGTGTGCCCACTGCCACTGCCCACCACTCATACCTTGTGGCACAGGACTTTGCATAAAAAAAGGCATTTAATTTTTACACTTTAATCTAATTTCAGTTGCCTACCTGCTGCCAGTGTGTGTCAGGCCCACTTCCACTGACTGTAGTGTGCCCACTGCCAGTGCCTAACACTCATACCAGGTGGCACAGGACTTTACATAAAAAAAAGGCATTTAACATTTAGACTTTAATCTAATTTCAGTTGCCTGCCTGCCTGCAGCCAGTGTGTGTCAGGCCCACATCCACTGACTGTAGTGTGCCCACTATAAGTGCCCAAAACTCATACTGTGTGGCACTGGACTTTGCATAAAAAAAGGCATTTCATTTTTACACTTTAATCTAATTTCAGTTGCCTGCCTGCTGCCAGTGTGTGTCAGGCCCACTTCCCCTTACTCTAGTGTGCCCACTGCCAGTGCCCACCACTTATACCGTGTGGCACAGGACTTTGCATAAAAAAGGCATTTAATTTTTACACTTTAATCTAATTTCAGTTGCCTACCTGCTGCCAGTGTGTGTCAGGCCCACTTCCACTGACTGTAGTGTGCCCACTGCCAGTGCCTAACACTCATACCAGGTGGCACAGGACTTTACATAAAAAAAGGCATTTAATATTTAGACTTTAATCTAATTTCAGTTGCCTACCTGCTGCCAGTGTGTGTCAGGCCCACTTCCACTGACTGTAGTGTGCCCACTGCCAGGGCCTAACACTCATACCAGGTGGCACAGGACTTTACATTAAAAAAAGGCATTTAATATTTAGACTTTAATCTAATTTCAGTTGCCTGCCTGCCTGCAGCCAGTGTGTGTCAGGCCCACATCCACTGACTGTAGTGTGCCCACTATAAGTGCCCAACACTCATACTGTGTGGCACTGGACTTTGCATAAAAAAAAGCATTTCATTTTTACACTTTAATCTAATTTCAGTTGCCTGCCTGCTGCCAGTGTGTGTCAGGCCCACTTCCCCTTACTGTAGTGTGCCCACTGCCAGTGCCCACCATTTATACCGTGTGTCACAGGACTTTGCATAAAAAAGGCATTTCATATTTACACTTTAATCTTATTTCAGTTGCCTGCTTGCCTGCTGCAAGTGTGTGTCAGGCCAACTTCCACTGACTGTAGTGTACCCACTGCCAGTACCCAAAACTCATACCTTGTGGCACAGGACTTTGCATAAAAAAAAGGCATTTAATATTTAGACTTTAATCTAATTTCAGTTGCCTGCCTGACTGCTGCCAGTGTGTGTCAGGCCCACTTCCACTGACAGTAGTGTGCCCACTGCCAGTGCACACCACTTATACCAGGTGGCACAGTACTTTGCATAAAAAAAGGCATTTAATATTTAGACTTTAATCTAATTTCAGTTGCCTTCCTGCCTGCTGCCAGTGTGTGTCAGGCCCACTTCCACTGACTGTAGTGTGCCCACTGCCAGTGCCCAACACTCATACCGTGTGGCACTGGACTTTGCATAAAAAAAGGCATTTAATTTTTACACTTTAATCTAATTTCAGTTGCCTGCATGCTGCCAGTGTGTGTCAGGCCCACTTCCACTGACTGTAGTGTGCCCACTGCCAGTGCCCACCACTCATAGCATGTGACACAGGACTTTGCATTACAAAAAGGCATTTCATTTTTAGACTTTAATCTAATTTCAGTTGCCTGCCTGCTGCTAGTGTTTGTCAGGCACACTTCCACTGACTGTAGTGTGCAAACTGCCAGTGCCCACCATTTGTACCGTGTGGCAAAGGACTTTGCATTACAAAAAGGCATTTCATTTTTTGACTTTAATCTAATTTCAGTTGCCTGCCTGCTGCCAGTGTTTGTCAGGCACACTTCCACTGACTGTAGTGTGCAAACTGCCAGTGCCCACCATTTATACCATGTGGCACAGGACTTTGCATAAAAAAAGGCATTTAATTTTCACACTTTAACCTCTTGCCGACCGCCTCACGCAGGATTGCGTCCTGAGGGCGGTCGGTCTGTTCCTCCTTGACGCGCCCGCGCGTCATCTCGCGAGAGGCGAGATTTCCTGTGAGCACGCGCGCTGCTCACAGGATCACGCCGAGGACAAGGTAAGCTACAGCCTGCCAGCGCTGATCGTGCGCTGGCAGGCTGTAGAAGTTAAGAATGGCATATCAGACGCTGTTTTGTTAACAGCGCCTGATATGCTTGCTGATCGTTCCTTTGGTGGTCCCTTTGCTTGGGACCACCAAAGAAACTTTTATAAGTGCACCAAAACACCACACAGACCCCCCACCCATCCACCCCACCCCCCCACCCCAGTCACTGATTAACCCCTGATTAACCCCGATCACCCCATGTCACCCCCTGACACTAATTACCCCACTGTAAGGCTCATTCAGACGTCTCGTATGTGTTTTGCGGATCCATGAATCCACGGATCCGCAAAACACGGACACCAGCAATGTGCTTTCCGCATTTTGCGGATCCGCACATTGCCAGAACTATATAGAAAATGCCTTTTCTTGTCCGCAACTGCGGACAAGAATAGGACATGCTCTATCTTTTATGGAGCTGCGGCCGGATGCTTGGGGGCCGAAACCCGGAAGTTTGCGGCCGCAGCTCGCAAATGCTGATGCGGCGAGCGCATAGTGTGCTCTCCGCATCACCGCCAGCCCCATTCACACTGATAGGTCCAGCATCTATTCCGCAGAATTGCGGAATAGATGCGGACATTTTTGCGGACGTGTGAATGGGGCCTTACTACTTTTTTTTGCACATTTTTAGGCAGAGATTTTTCATCCACATTGATTGATGCGAATGAAAAATCTGTGCCGCTTCATTTTTTTTTCTTTCAGCGCAGAGACTGAACGGGAAAAATCTCATTACCCGTATGCTCAATATACGGAGAATCGCAGAAACTCCTAATGCTGGCCATACGTGTAATGATTGTGGAGACCCTAAAATGCCATGGCAGTACAAAAACCTCACATGTGACCCCATTTTAGAAAGAAGACACCCCAAGGTATTCCGTGAGGGGTATGGTGAGTTCATGCAAAATTTTATTTTTGTCACAAGTTAGTGAAATATGAGACTGTAAAAAAAAAAAAAAAATCAATTTCCGCTAACTTGTGCCAAATTTTTTTTTCTGTGAACTCGCCATGCCCCTCACAGAATACCTTGGGGTGTCTTCTTTCCACAATGGGGTCACTTGTGGGGTATTTATACTGCCCTGGCATTTTAGGGGTCCTAAAGCGTGAGAATCCAAATGCGTAAAAATGGCCTGCAGAAATCCTAAAGGTACTCATTGGTTTTAGGGCCCCTTTGCGCATCTTGGCTGCAAAAGTGTCACTCATGTGGTATCGCCGCACTCAGGAGAAGTAGGAAATGTGTTTTGGGGTGTATTTTACATATACCCATACTGCGTGTGAGAAATATCACTGTAAACGACAACTTTTTACATTTTTTTATTCAAAGTTGTCAATTTACAGAGATATTTCTCACACAAAGTATGGGTATATGTAAAAATACACTCCAAAACACATCGCCCTACTTCTCCTGAGTACGGCGATACCACATGAGTGACACTTTTTGCAGCCCGGGTGCGCAAAGGGCCCAAATTCCAACGAGTACCTTTAGGTTTTATATGGCTGCTCACAATTTAGCCCCACCCAAAATGCCAGAACAGTACAAACACCCCACAAATGACCCCATTTTGGAAAGAAGACACCCCAAGGTATTCGCTGAGGGGCATAGTGAGTCCATGAAAATTTAACTTTTTGTCAAAAGTTAGCAGAAAGGTAGACTTTATGAGAAAAACAATAAAAAATCAATTTCCGCTAACTTGTGCCAAAAAAATCTTCTATGAACTCGCCATGCCCCTCACAGAATACCTTGGGGTGTCTTCTTTCCAAAATGGGGTCACATGTGGGGTATTTATACTGCCCTGGCATTTTAGGGGCCCTAAAGCGTGAGAAGAAAAATGCGTAAAAATGCCCTCCTAAAAGGTACTCATTGGTTTTAGGGCCCTTTGGCATCTTGGCTGCAAAAGTGGCACACATGTGGTATCGCCGTACTCAGGAGAAGTCGGGCAATGTGTTTGGGGTGTATTTTACATATACCCATACTTTGTGTGAGAAATATCTCTGTAAATTGACAACTTTGAATAAAAAATGTAAAAAGTTGTCGTTTACAGCAATATTTCTCACACGCAGCATGGGTATATGTAAAAATACACCCCAAAACACATTGCCCTACTTCTCCTGAGTACGGCGATACCGCATGTGTGGCACTTTTTTGCAGCCAAGGTGCGCAAAGGGGCCCTAAAACCAATGAGTACCTTTAGGATTTCACAGGCCATTTTTACGCATTTGGATTCTCACGCTTTAGGGGCCCCTAAAATGCCAGGTCAGTATAAATACCCCACATGTGACCCCATTTTGGAAAGAAGACACCCCAAGGTATTCCGTGAGGGGCATGGCGAGTTCACAGAATTTTTATTTTTTGGCACAAGTTAGCGGAAATTGATATATATTTTTTTTTTATTTTGTTTTTTACAAAGTCTCATATTCCACTAACTTGTGACAAAAAATAAAATTTTACATGAACTCGCCATGCCCCTCACGGAATACCTTGGGGTGTCTTCTTTCCAAAATGGGGTCACATGTGGGGTATTTATACTGTCCTGGCATTTTAGGGGCCCCTAAAGCGTGAGAAGAAGTCTGGAATCCAAATGCGTAAAAATGCCCTGTGAAATCCTAAAGGTACTCATTGGTTTTAGGCTTTGCACTTCAGGCTGCAAAAAGTGGCACACATGGGTACGTCGCATCAGGAGAAGTAGGGCAATGTGTGGGGTGTATTTTTATATATACCTATACTGTGTGTGAAAATATCTCTGTAAACGACAACTTTTAAAAATTTTTATACAAAGTTGTCAGTTTACAGAGATATTTCTCTCACTCCAACATGGGTATATGTAAAAATACACCCTAAAACACATTGCCCTACTTCTCCTGAGTACGGCGATACCACATAAGTGACACTTTTTTGCAGCCTGGGTGCGCAAAGGGGCCCAAATTCCAACGAGTACCTTTAGGTTTTACATGGCGGCTCACAATTTAGCCCCGCCTAAAATGCCAGAACAGTACAAACACCCCACAAATGACCCCATTTTGAAAGTAGACACCCCAAGGTATTCACTGAGGGGCATAGTGAGTCCGTCTGAGATTTCTTTTTTTTTGCCAGAAGTTAGCAGAAATTGAAACTTTTTTTTTTTTTCTCAGAAAGTGTCATTTTCCGCTAACTTGTGAAAAAAATGAAATGATACATGAACTCACCATGCCCCTCCGCGAATACTTTGGGGTGTCTTCTCTAAAATGGTTTGATTTGGGGGTATTTATACTTTCCTGACATTCTAGCACCTGAAGAAACATGACAGGTGCTCAGAAAGTCAGAGCTGCTTCAAAATGCCGAAATTCACTTTTTTGCACCATAGTTTGTAAACGCTATAACTTTTACCCAAACCAATAAATATACACTTATTGGACTTTTTTTTATCAAAGACATGTAGAACAATAAATTTAGAGAAAAATTAATATAGAAATGTAGTTTTTTTTGAAAAATTTTACAACAGAAAGTGAAAAATGTCATTTTTTTGCAAAAATGTCGTTAAATTTGTATTAATAGCAAAAAAAGTAAAAATGTCAGCAACAATGAAATACCACCAAATGAAAGCTCTATTAGTGAGAAGAAAAGGAGGTAAAATTCATTTGGGTGGTAAGTTGCATGACGGAACAATAAACGGTGAAAGTAGTGTAGTGCGGAATTGTAAAAAGTGGCCTGGTCATTAAGGGTGTTTAAGCTAGGGGGGCTTAAGTGGTTAATCTAATTTCAGATGTCAGGCCCACTTCCACTGACTGTTATTTGCTCACTGCCAGTGCCTAACACTCATACCGTGTGGCACAGGACTGCATAAAAAAAGGCATTTAATTTTTACACTTTAATATAATTTCAGTTGCTTGCATGCTGCCAGTGTGTGTCAGGCCCACTTCCACTGATTGTAGTGTGCCCACTGCCAGTGCCCACCACTCATAGCATGTGACACAGGACTTTGCATTACAAAAAGGCATTTCATTTTTAGACTTTAGTCTAATTTCAGTTGCCTGCCTGCTGCCAGTGTTTGTCAGGCACACTTCCACTGACTGTAGTGTGCGAACTGCCAGTGCCCACCATTTATACCATGTGGCACAGGACTTTGCATAAAAAAAGGCATTTAATTTTTACACTTTAATCTAATTTCAGTTGCCTGCCTGCTTCCAGTGTGTGTCAGGCCCACTTCCACTGACTGTAGTGTGCCCACTGCCAGTGCCTAACACTCATACTGTGAGGCACAGGACTTTCCATAAAAAAGGCATTTAATTTTTACACTTTAATTCAATTTCAGTTGCCTGCCTGCTGCCAGTGTGTGTCAGGTCCACTTCCAATGACTGTAGTGTGCCCACTGCCACTGCCCACCACTCAAAACTTGTGGCACAGGACTTTGCATAAAAAAGGCATTTCATTTTTACACTTTAATCTAATTTCAGTTGCCCGCCTGCTGCCAGTGTGTGTCTGGTCCACTTCCACTGACTGTAGTGTGCCCACTGCCAGTGCCTAACACTCATACCGTGTGGCACAGGACTCTGCAAAAAAAAAAGGCATTTAATATTTAGACTTTAATCTAATTTCAGTTGCCTGCTTGCCTGCTGCCAGTGTGTGTCAGGCCAACTTCCACTGACTGTAGTGTGCCCACTGCCAGTGCCCAACACTCATACCGTGTGGCACAGGACTTTGCATAAAAAAAGGCATTTCATTTTTACACTTTAATCTAATTTCAATTGCCCGCCTGCTGCCAGTGTGTGTCAGGCCCACTTACACTGACTGTAGTGTGCCCACTGCCACTGCCCACCACTCATACCTTGTGGCACAGGACTTTGCATAAAAAAAGGCATTACATTTTTAGACTTTAATCTAATTTCAGTTGCCCGCCTGCTGCCAGTGTGTGTCAGGCCCGCTTCCCCTTACTGTAGTGTGCCCACTGCCAGTGCCCAACATTCATACCTTGTGGCACAGGACTTTGCATAAAAAATGGCATTTCATTTTTACACTTTAATCTAATTTCAGTTGCCTGCCTGCTGTCAGTGTGTATCAGGCCCACTTCCGCGGACTGTAGTGTGCCCACTGCCAGTGCACACCACTTATACTGTGTGGCACAGGACTTTGCATTAAAAAAGGCATTACATTTTTAGACTTTAATCTAATTTCAGTTGCCCGCCTGCTGCCAGTGTGTTTCAGGCACACTTCCACTGACTGTAGTGTGCGAACTGCCAGTGCCCACCATTTATACCATGTGGCACAGGACTTTGCATAAAAAAAGGCATTTAATTTTTACACTTTAATCTAATTTCAGTTGCCTGCCTGCTTCCAGTGTGTGTCAGGTCCACTTCCACTGACTGTAGTGTGCCCACTGCCAGTGCCTAACACTCATACTGTGTGGCACAGGACTTTGCATAAAAAAGGCATTTAATTTTTGCACTTTAATTCAATTTCAGTTGCCTGCCTGCTGCCAGTGTGTGTCAGGCCCACTTCCACTGACTGTAGTGTGCCCACTGCCAGTGCCCACCACTCATAGCATGTGACACAGGACTTTGCATTACAAAAAGGCATTTCATTTTAAGACTTTAATCTAATTTCAGTTGCCCGCCTGCTGCCAGTGTGTGTCTGATCCACTTCCACTGACTGTAGTGTGCCCACTGCAAGTGCCTAACACTCATACCGTGTGGCACAGGACTCTGCAAAAAAAAGGCATTTAATATTTAGACTTTAATCTAATTTCAGTTGCCTGCTTGCCTGCTGCCAGTGTGTGTCAGGCCAACTTCCACTGACTGTAGTGTGCCCACTGCCAGTGCCCAACGCTCATACCGTGTGGCACAGGACTTTGCATAAAAAAAGGCATTTCATTTTTACACTTTAATCTAATTTCAATTGCCCGCCTGCTGCCAGTGTGTGTCAGGCCCACTTACACTGACTGTAGTGTGCCCACTGCCACTGCCCACCACTCATACCTTGTGGCACAGGACTTTGCATAAAAAAAGGCATTACATTTTTAGACTTTAATCTAATTTCAGTTGCCCGCCTGCTGCCAGTGTGTGTCAGGCCCACTTCCACTGACTGTAGTGTGCCCACTGCCAGTGCCCAACATTCATACCATGTGGCACAGGACTTTGCATAAAAATGGCATTTAATTTTTACACTTTAATCTAATTTCAGTTGCCTGCCTGCTGCCAGTGTGTGTCAGGCCCACTTCCACTGACTGTAGTGTGCCCACTGCCAGTGCACACCACTCATACTGTGTGGCACAGGACTTTGCATTAAAAAGGCATTTAATATTTAGACTTTAATCTAATTTCAGTTGCCTGCCTGCTGCCAGTGTGTGTCAGGCCCACTTCCACTGACTGTAGTGTGCCCACTGCCAGTGCCTCACCACTCATACCGTGTGGCACAGGACTTTGCATAAAAAAGGCATTTAATATTTAGACTTTAATCTAATTTCAGTTGCCTGCCTGCCTGCTGCCAGTGTGTGTCAGGCCCACTTCCACTGACTGTAGTGTGCCCACTGCCAGTGCCCACCACTCATACCGTGTGGCACAGGACTTTGCATAAAAAAGGCATTTAATTTTTACACTTTAATCTAATTTCAGTTGCCTGCCTGCTGCCAGTGTGTGTCAGGCCCACTTCCACTGACTGTAGTGTGCCCACTGCCAGTGCCCACCACTCATACCATGTGGCACAGGACTTTGCATATAAAAAAAGGCATTTCATTTTTAGACTTTAATCTAATTTCAGTTGCCTGCCTGCTGCCAGTGTGTGTCAGGCCCACTTCCACTGACTGTAGTGTGCCCACTGCCAGTGCCCAACATTCATACCTTGTGGCACAGGACTTTGCATAAAAAATGGCATTTAATTTTTACACTTTAATCTAATTTCAGTTGCCTGCCTGCTGTCAGTGTGTGTCAGGCCCACTTCCGCTGACTGTAGTGTGCCCACTGCCACTGCACACCACTTATACTGTGTGGCACAGGACTTTGCATTAAAAAAAGGCATTTAATATTTAGTCTTTCATCTAATTTCAGTTGCCTGCTTGCATGCTTCCAGTGTGTGTCAGGCCAACTTCCACTGACTGTAGTGTGCCCACTGCCAGTGCCCAACACTCATACCGTGTGGCACAGGACTTTACATAAAAAAAGGCATTTCATTTTTACACTTTAATCTAATTTCAGTTGCCCGCCTGCTGCCAGTGTGTGTCAGGCCCACTTCCACTGACGGTAGTGTGCCCACTGCCAGTGCTCAAAATTCATACCGTGTGGCACAGGACTTTGCATAAAACAGGCATTTAATTTTACACTTTAATCTAATTTCAGTTGCTTACCTGCTGCCAGTGTGTGTCAGGCCCACTTACACTGACTGTAGTGTGCCCACTGCCACTGCCCACCACTCATACCTTGTGGCACAGGACTTTGCATAAAAAAGGCATTACATTTTTAGACTTTAATCTAATTTCAGTTGCCCGCCTGCTGCCAGTGTGTGTCAGGCCCGCTTCCCCTTACTGTAGTGTGCCCACTGCCAGTGCCCAACATTCATACCTTGTGGCACAGGACTTTGCATAAAAAATGGCATTTCATTTTTAGACTTTAATCTAATTTCAGTTGCCTGCCTGCTGTCAGTGTGTGTCAGGCCCACTTCCGCTGACTGTAGTGTGCCCACTGCCAGTGCACACCACTTATACTGTGTGGCACAGGACTTTGCATTAAAAAAAGGCATTTAATATTTAGTCTTTCATCTAATTTCAGTTGCCTGCTTGCCTGCTTCCAGTGTGTGTCAGGCCAACTTCCACTGACTGTAGTGTGCCCACTGCCAGTGCCCAACACTCATACCGTGTGGCACAGGACTTTGCATAAAAAAAAGGCATTTAATATTTAGACTTTAATCTAATTTCAGTTGCCCGCCTGCCTGCTGCTAGTATGTGTCAGGCCCACTTCCACTGACTGTAGTGTACCCACTGCCAGTGTGGCATAGGACTGTGGCACTGGACTTTGCATAAAAAAAGCCATTTAATTTTTACACTTTAACCTAATTTCAGTTGCCCGCCTGCTGCCAGTGTGCGTCAGGCCCACTTCCACTGACAGTAGTGTGCCCACTGCCAGTGCCCAACACTCATACCGTGTGGCACAGGACTTTACATAAAAAAGGCATTTCATTTTTACACTTTAATCTACTTTCAGATGCCTGCCTGCTGCCAGTGTGTGTCAGGCCCACTTCCACTGACTGTAGTGTACCCACTGCCAGTGCCCAAAACTCATACCGTGTGGCACAGGACTTTACATAAAAATAAGGCATTTAATATTGTGGGGAGTCGCTCTGGTAGACAGCGGTGCGGGTGCAGTTTAGAGGCAAAACAAAGAGTCCAGATTGTGCATCAAACAGTGTTTTATTCACACTTGCACACCAGAAATGAAAACAGTCTCTTGGTGACAGTTCACACACAACAGAAATCATGTGGCAAAACCAAAAACAGGCCAACACAGGGTCCAGTCACCTTGGGTGGTTTAGGTGCGGGTTCACACCTAGCAGTCGGCTCAGCCGCAGGCGATTCCTCCTTCAGGTTGCAGGGAAACACCACGTTGCTGAGCTCCGTCCTCCAGCACAGAGAACTCCTCAGCCCTGTTAGCAGGCTCCAGGATAAACCAGACACAGCTGATGGCTGTGTTTTATACCCAGCCCAAAACTCGGACTGGACCGTGGGGAGCAGCCACCCACCCTACTCTTTAGCTGCTCCCAGTAAGAGCCGGCCCGGATCGGCTTTGCAGCCATGCTATTTAACAGAGTCAAACAGCACTAGCTGCTGCAGACAAAAACCCGGCTCTCACCTCACCGAGGCCAGCAACCTCGGTGACACGTACCTGCCATCCCATATGACACCTTGCACCTTACCACAATATTTAGACTTTAATCTAATTTCAGTTGCCTGCCTACCTGCTGCTAGTATGTGTCAGGCCAACTTCCACTGACTGTAGTGTACCCACTGCCAGTGCCCACCACTCATACCGTGTGGCACAGGACTTTGCATAAAAAAAGCCATTTCATTTTTACACTTTAACCTAATTTCAGTTGCCCGCCTGCTGCCAGTGTGTGTCAGGCCCACTTCCACTGACTGTAGTGTGCCCACTATAAGTGCCCAACACTCATACCGTGTGACACTGGACTTTGCATAAAAAAGGCATTTAATTTTTACACTTTAATATAATTTCAGTTGCCTGCCTGCTGCCAGTGTGTGTCAGGCCCACTTCCACTGACAGTAGTGTGCCCACTTCCACTGCCCACCACTCATACCTTGTGGCACAGGACTTTGCATAAAAAAAGGTATTAAATTTTTAGACTTTAATCTAATTTCAGTTGCCCGCCTGCTGCCAGTGTGTGTCAGGCCCAGTTCCCGTTACTGTAGTGTGCCCACTGCCAGTGCCCAACATTCACACCTTGTGGCACAGTTGTCACTACCAGAGCTTTGAGACGTTCTCACAGCTCTGTTTCTCCACCCCTGTGATGATGTAACTACTAGAGCTTTGAGACGTTCCCACAGCTCTGTTTCTCCGCCCCTGTGATGAGGTCTTTACTTTCTGTTTCCTTCCTCTCAGCTGTCCCTCCTGTGTTTGATTGCTCTGCCTTTAAATCACCTCTCTTCCTTTGTACGGTGCGGATTATACTACTTCATTTGACCTGTATCTCTCGCTTGAGTATCTTCACTGGTGTGATATCTTTTCTGGACCTGTGTTCTGCTGAAGCAAGTACTTCGGACATTGTCTGCTGACTTTGGATCTGTTTTCACTGCTGCTGCAGCTCCTTCAGTTAAGTGTGCAGACATTGTGTGTTTCTGTTTGTTTTGCTGACTGGATCCGAGGCGACCCCGGTTCCGTCCATATACTGAGCAGGGCACCGGTGGCCGTGCCCCTTCCACTACTGTAGGGGTTACAGTGGTCATCAGCCTTAGGTACGCGGGCATGTCTCGATCCACCATCTGGATCTGGACATGGGCTTAGCAGCATAGGGAGAGCTTTTAGGGTCTGACAGGGGTCACCCTTTATGTTCCCTAGTTTGGGTCCGGTCAGTAGCTAACTCACTGTGTATGCTCTTGTTGCTCACATACAGCCGTGACAACAGTACTTTGCATAAAAAATGGCATTTATTGTTTACACTTTAATCTAATTTCAGTTGCCTGGCTGCTGTCAGTGTGTGTCAGGCCCACTTCCACTGACTGTAGTGTGCCCACTGCCAGTGCCCACCACTTATACCGTGTGGCACAGGACTTTGCATAAAAAAAGGCATTTAATATTTAGACTTTAATCTAATTTCAGTTGCCTGCTTGCCTGCTGCCAGTGTGTGTCAGGCCCACTTCCACTGACTGTAGTCTGCCCACTGCCAGTGCCCAACACTCATTCCGTGTGGCACAGGACTTTGATAAAAAAAGGCATTTCATTTTTACACTTTAATCTACTTTCAGATGCCTGCCTGCTGCCAGTGTGTGTCAGGCCCACTTCCACTGACTGTAGTGTACCCACTGCCAGTGCCCAAAACTCATACCGTGTGGCACAGGACTTTGCATAAAAAAAGGCATTTAATTTTTACACTTTAACCTAATTTCAGTTGCACGCCTGCTGCCAGTGTGTGTCTTGCCCACTTCCACTGACTGTAGTGTGGCCACTGCCAGTGCCCAAAATTCATACCGTGTTGCACAGGAATTTGCATAAAACAGGCATTTAACTTTTACACTTTAATCTAATTTCAGTTGCCTACCTGCTGCCAGTGTGTGTCAGGCCCACTTCCAATGACTGTAGTGTGCAAACTGCCAGTGCACACCACTCATAGCATGTGACACAGGACTTTGCATTAAAAAAAGGCATTTCATTTTTAGACTTTAATCTAATTTCAGTTGCCTGCCTGCTGCCAGTGTTTGTCGGGCCCACTTCCACTGACTGTAGTGTGCCCACTGCCAGTGCCCACCTTTTATACCGTGTGGCACAGGACTTTGCATAAAAAAGGCATTTAACTGTTACACTTTAATCTAATTTCAGTTGCCTGCCTGCTGTCAGTGTGTGTCAGGCCCACTTCCACTGACTGTAGTGTGCCCACTGCCAGTGCCCTCCACCTATACCGTGTGGCACAGGACTTTGCATAAAAAAAGGAATTTAATATTTAGACTTTAATCTAATTTCAGTTGCCTGCTTGCCTGCTTGCCTGCTGCCAGTGTGTGTCAGGCCCACTTCCACTGACTGTAGTGTGCCCACTATAAGTGCCCAACAATCATACCGTGTGGCACTGGACTTTCAATAAAAAAAGGTATTTAATTTTTGCACTTTAATCTAATTTAAGTTGCCTGCCTGCTGCCAGTGTGTGTCATGCCCATTTACACTGACTGTAGTCTGCCCACTGCCACTGCCCACCACTCATACCTTGTGGCACAGGACTGTACATAAAAAAAGGCATTATATTTTTAGACTTTATTCTAATTTCAGATGCCTGCCTGCTGTCAGTGTGTGTCAGGCCCACTTCCACTGACTGTAGTGTGCCCACTGCCAGTGCCAACCACTTAAACCGTGTGGCACAGGACTTTGCATAAAAAAAGGCATTTAATATTTAGACTTTAATCTATTTTCAGTTGTCTGCTGCCAGTGTGTGTCAGGCCCACTTCCGCTGACTGTAGTGTGCCCACTATAAGTGCCCAACACTCATACCGTGTGGCACTGTACATTGCATAAAAAAAGGCATTTAATTGTTATACTTTAATCTAATTTCAGTTGCCTGCCTGCTGTCAGTGTGTGTCAGGCCCACTTCCACTGACTGTAGTGTGCCCACTGCCAGTGCCCACCACCTATACCGTGTGGCACAGGACTTTGCATATAAAAAGGCATTTAATATTTGGACTTTAATCGAATTTCAGTTGCCTGCTTGCCTGCTGCCAGTGTGTGTCAGGCCCACTTCCACTGACTGTAGTGTGCCCACTATAAGTGCCCAACACTCATACCGTGTGCCACTGGACTTTGCATAAAAAAAGGCATTTCATTTTTACACTTTAATCTAAAATCAGATGCCTGCCTTGCTCCAGTGTGTGACAGGCCAACTTCCACTGACTGTAGTGTACCCACTGCCAGTGCCCAAAACTCATACCGTGTGGCACAGGACTTTGCATTAAAAAAAGGCATTTAATATTTAGACTTTAATCTAATTTCAGATGCCTGCCTGCCTGCTGCAAGTGTGTGTCAGGCCCACTTCCACTGACTGTAGTGTGCCCACTGCCACTGCCCACCACTCATACCGTGTGGCACAGGATTTTGCATAAAAAAAGGTATTACATTTTTAGACTTTAATCTAATTTCAGTTGCCCGCTTGCTGCCAGTGTGTGTCAGGCCCAGTTCCCGTTACTGTAGTGTGCCCACTGCCAGTACCCAACATTCATAGCTTGTGGCACAGGACTTTGCATAAAAAATGGCATTTAATTTTTACACTTTAATCTAATTTCAGTTGCCTGCCTGCTGTCAGTGTGTGTCAGGCCCACTTCCACTGACTGTAGTGTGCCCACTGCCAGTGCCCACCACGTATACCGTGTGGCACAGGACTTTGCATAAAAAATAGCATTTAATATTTAGATTTTAATCTAATTTCAGTTGCCTTCTTGCCTGCTGCCAGTGTGTGTCAGGCCAACTTCCACTGACTGTAGTGTGCCCACTGCCAGTGCCCAACACTCATTCCGTGTGGCACAGGACTTTGCATAAAAAAAGGCATTTCATTTTTACACTTTAATCTAATTTCAGATGCCTGCCTGCTCCCAGTGTGTGTCCGGCCCACTTACACTGACTGTAGTGTGCCCACTGCCACTGCCCACCAATCATACCTTGTGGCACAGGACTTTGCATAAAACAGGCATTTAATTTTTACACTTTAATCTAATTTCAGTTGCCTGCCTGCTGCCAGTGTGTGTCAGGCCCACTTACACTGACTGTAGTGTGCCCTCTGCCACTGCCCACCACTCATACCTTGTGGCACTGGACTGTGCATAAAAAAAGGCATTATTTTTTTAGACTTTAATCTAATTTCAGTTGCCTGCCTTGCTCCAGTGTGTGTCAGGCCCACTTACACTGACTGTAATGTGCCCACTGCCACTGCCGACCACTCATACCGTGTGGCACTGGACTTTGCATAAAATAAGGCATTTCATTTTTACACTTTAATCTAATTTCAGTTGCCTGCCTGCTGTCAGTGTGTGTCAGGTCCACTTCCACTGACTGTAGTGTGCCCACTGCCAGTGCACAACACTTATACCGTGTGGCACAGGACTTTGCATAAAAAAAGGCATTTAATATTTAGACTTTAATCTAATTTCAGTTGCCTGCCTGCCTGCTGCCATTGTGTGTCAGGCCCACTTCCACTGACTGTAGTGTGCCCACTGCCAGTGCCCAACACTCATACCGTGTGGCACAGGACTTTACATAAAAAAAGAGACCTTTAATATTTAGACTTTAATCTAATTTCAGTTGTCTGCTGCCAGTGTGTGTCAGGCCCACTTCCACTGACTGTAGTGTGCCCACTATAAGTGCCCAACACTCATACCGTGTGGCACTGGACTTTGCATAAAAAAAGGCATTTAATTGTTACACTTTAATCAAATTTCAGTTGCCTGCATGCTGCCAGTGTGTGTCAGGCCCACTTCCACTGACTGTAGTGTGCCCACTGCCAGTGCCCACCACCTATACCGTGTGGCACAGGACTTTGCATAAAAAAAGGCATTTAATATTTAGACTTTAATCTAATTTCAGTTGCCTGCTTGCCTGCTGCCAGTGTGTGTCAGGCCCACTTCCACTGACTGTAGTGTGCCCACTATAAGTGCCCAACACTCATACCGTGTGCCACTGGACTTTGCATAAAAAAAGGCATTTCATTTTTACACTTTAATCTAATTTCAGTTGCCTACCTGCTGCCAGTGTGTGTCAGGCCAACTTCCACTGACTGTAGTGTACCCACTGCCAGTGCCCAAAACTCATACCATGTGGCACAGGACTTTGCATTACAAAAAGGCATTTAATATTTAGACTTTAATCTAATTTCAGATGCCTGCCTGCCTGCTGCAAGTGTGTGTCAGGCCCACTTCCACTGACTGTAGTGTGCCCACTGCCACTGCCCACCACTCATACCGTGTGGCACAGGACTTTGCATAAAAAAAGGTATTACATTTTTAGACTTTAATCTAATTTCAGTTGCCCGCCTGCTGCCAGTGTGTGTCAGGCACAGTTCCCGTTACTGTAGTGTGCCCACTGCCAGTACCCAACATTCATAGCTTGTGGCACAGGACTTTGCATTAAAAATGGCATTTAATTTTTACACTTTAATCTAATTTCAGTTGCCTGCCTGCTGTCAGTGTGTGTCAGGCCCACTTCCACTGACTGTAGTGTGCCCACTGCCAGTGCCCACCACGTATACCGTGTGGCACAGGACTTTGCATAAAAAATGGCATTTAATATTTAGACTTTATTCTAATTTCAGTTGCCTTCTTGCCTGCTGCCAGTGTGTGTCAGGCCAACTTCCACTGACTGTAGTGTGCTCACTGCCAGTGCCCAACACTCATTCCGTGTGGCACAGGACTTTGCATAAAAAAAGGCATTTCATTTTTACACTTTAATCTAATTTCAGATGCCTGCCTTTCTCTAGTGTGTGTCAGGCCCACTTACACTGACTGTAATGTGCCCACTGCCACTGCCCACCACTCATACCTTGTGGCACATGACTTTGCATAAAAAAAGGTATTTCATTTTTACACTTTAATCTAATTTCAGTTGCCTGCCTGCTGCCAGTGTGTGTCAGGCCCACTTACACTGACTGTAGTGTGCCCTCTGCCACTGCCCACCACTCATACCTTGTGGCACTGGACTGTGCATAAAAAAAGGCATTATATTTTTAGACTTTAATCTAATTTCAGATGCCTGCCTTGCTCCAGTGTGTGTCAGGCCCACTTACACTGACTGTAATGTGCCCACTGCCAACTGCCCACCACTCATACCGTGTGGCACTGGACTTTGAATAAAAAAAGGCATTTCATTTGTACACTTTGATCTAATTTCAGTTGCCTGCCTGCTGTCAGTGTGTGTCAGGTCTACTTCCACTGACTGTAGTGTGCCCACTGCCAGTGCACACCACTTATACCGTGTGGCACAGGACTTTGCATAAAAAAAGGCATTTAATATTTAGACTTTAATCTAATTTCAGTTGCATGCCTGCCTGCTGCCAGTGTGTGTCAGGCCCACTTCCACTGACTGTAGTGTGCCCTGGCACTCACTGCTGCAGTGTGCCCACTGCCAGTGCCCACTCATACCGTGTGGCACAGGACTTTACATAAAAAAGAGACCTTTAATATTTAGACTTTAATCTAATTTCAGTTGCTCTGCTGCCAGTGTGTGTCAGGCCCACTTCCACTGACTGTAGTGTGCCCACTATAAGTGCCCCACACTCATACCGTGTGGCACTGGACTTTGCATAAAAAAGGCATTTAATTGTTACACTTTAATCAAATTTCAGTTGCCTGCCTGCTGCCAGTGTGTGTCAGGCCCACTTCCACTGACTGTAGTGTGCCCACTGCCAGTGCCCACCACCTATACCGTGTGGCACAGGACTTTGCATAAAAAAAGGCATTTAATATTTAGACTTTAATCTAATTTCAGTTGCCTGCTTGCCTGCTGCCAGTGTGTGTCAGGCCCACTTCCACTGACTGTAGTGTGCCCACTATAAGTGCCCAACACTCATACCGTGTGGCACTGGACTTTGCATAAAAAAAGGCATTTCATTTTTACACTTTAATCTAATATCAGATGCCTGCCTTGCTCCAGTGTGTGTCAGGCCAACTTCCACTGACTGTAGTGTACCCACTGCCAGTGCCCAAAACTCATACCGTGTGGCACAGGACTTTGCATAAAAAAAAGGCATTTAATATTTAGACTTTAATCTAATTTCAGTTGCCTACCTGCTGCCAGTGTGTGTCAGGCCCACTTCCACTGACTGTAGTGTGCACACTGCCAGTGCCCAAAATTCATACCGTGTGGCACAGGACTTTGCATAAAACAGGCATTTAACTTTTACACTTTAATCTAATTTCAGTTGCCTACCTGCTGCCAGTGTGTGTCAGGCCCACTTCCAATGACTGTAGTGTGCCCACTGCCCACCACTCATAGCATGTGACACAGGACTTTGCATTAAAAAAAGGCATTTCATTTTTAGACTTTAATCTAATTTCAGTTGCCTGCCTGCTGCCAGTGTTTGTCGGGCCCACTTCCACTGACTGTAGTGTGCCCACTGCCAGTGCCCACCTTTTATACCGTGTGGCACAGGACTTTGCAAAAAAAAAGGCATTTCATTTTTACACTTTAATCTAATTTCAGTTGCCTGCCTGCTGCCAGTGTGTGTCAGGCCCACTTCCACTGACTGTAGTTTGCCCACTGCCAGTGCCTAACACTCATTCCGGGTGGCACAGGACTTTACATGAAAAAAAGGCATTTAATATTTAGACTTTAATCTAATTTCAGTTGCCTGCCTGCCTGCTGCCAGTGTGTGTCAGGCCCACTTCCAATGACTGTAGTGTGCCCACTATAAGTGCCCAACACTCATACCATGTGGCACAGGACTTTACATAAAAAAAGAGGCATTAAATATTTAGACTTTAATCTAATTTCAGTTGTCTGCTGCCAGTGTGTGTCAGGCCCACTTCCACTGACTGTAGTGTGCTCACTATAAGTGCCTAACACTCATACCGTGTGGCACAGGACTTTGCATAAAAAAAGGCATTTAATATTTAGACTTTAATCTAATTTCAGTTGCCTGCCTGCTGTCAGTGTGTGTCAGACCCACTTCCCCTTACTGTAGTGTGCCCGCTGCCAGTGCCCAACATTCATACCTTGTGGCACAGGACTTTGCATAAAAAATGGCATTTCATTTTTAGACTTTAATCTAATTTCAGTTGCCTGCCTGCTGTCAGTGTGTGTCAGGCCCACTTCCACTGACTGTAGTGTGCCCACTGCCAGTGCCCACCACTTATTCCGTGTGGCACAGGACTTTGCATAAAAAAAGGCATTTCATTTTTACACTTTAATCTAATTTCTGTTGCCCGCCTGCTGCCAGTGTGTGTCAGGCCCACATCCTCTGACTGTAGTGTGCCCACTGCCAGTGCCCACCACTCATACCATGTGGCGCAGGACTTTGTATAAAAAATGGCATTTCATTTTTACACTTTAATCTAATTTCAGTTGCCCGCCTGCTGTCAGTGTGTGTCAGGCCCACATGCTCTGACTGTAGTGTGCCCACTTCCAGTGCCCACCACTCATAATGTGTGGCACAGGGATTTGCAGAAAAGAAGGCATTTCATTTTTACACCATAATCTAATTTCAGTTGCCCGCCTTCTGCCAATGTGTGTAAGGCCGACTTCCCCTGACTGTAGTGTGCCTTCTTCCAGTGCCCACCACTCATAACGTGTGGCACAGGACTTTGCATAAAAAAACAGGCATTTTATTTTTACACTTTAATCTAATTTTAGTTGCCTGCCTGCTGCCAGTGAGTGTCTGGCCCTTTTCCACTGACTGTAGTGTGCCCACTGCCAGTGCACAATACTCATACCGTGTGGCACAGGACTTTGCATAAAAAAAAGGCATTTAATATTTAGACTTTAATCTAATTTCAGTTGCCTGCCTGCTGCCAGTTTGTGTCAGGCCCACTTCCACTGACTGTAGTTTGCCCACTGCCAGTGCCCACCACTCATACCGTGTGGCACAATACATTGCATGAAAATAGGCATTTCATTTTTACACTTTAATCTAATTTCAGTTGCCTGCCTGCTGTCATTGTGTCAGGCCCACTTCCACTGACTGTAGTGTGCCCACTGCCAGTGCCCAAAATTCATACCGTGTGGCACAGGACTTTGCATAAAACAGGCATTTAATTTTTACACTTTAATCTAATTTCAGTTGCCTACCCGCTGCCAGTGTGTGTCAGGCCCACTTCCACTGACTGTAGTGTGCCCACTGCCAGTGCTCAACACTCTTACCGTGTGGCACTGGACTTTGCATAAAAAAAGGCATTTCTTTTTTACACTTTAATCTAATTTCAGTTGCCTTCCAGCTGCAATTGTGTGTCAGGCCCACTTCCGCTGACTGTAGTGTGCCCACTGCCAGTACCCACCAATCATAGCATGTGACACAGGATTTTGCATTAAAAAAAAGGCATTTAATATTTAGACTTCAATCTAATTTCAGTTGCCTGCCTTCCTGCTGCCAGTGAGTGTCAGGCCAACTTCCACTGACTGTAGTGTACCCACTATAAGTGCCCAAAACTCATACCGTGTGGCATAGGACTTTGCATAAAAAAAAGGCATTTAATATTTAGACTTTAATCTAATTTCAGTTGCCTGCCTGCTGCAAGTGTGTGTCAGGCCAACTTCCACTGACTGTAGTGTGCCCACTGCCAGTGCCAAACCCTCATACCGTGTGGCACAGGACTTTGCATAAAAAAAGGCATTTCATTTTTACACTTTAATCTAATTTCAGTTGCCTGCCTGCTGCCAGTGTGTGTCAGTCCCACTTCCACTTACTGTAGTGTGCCCACTGCCAATGCCCACCTCTCATACCTTGTGGCACATGACTTTGCATAAAAAAAGGCATTTAATATTTAGACTTTAATCTAATTTCAGTTACCTGCTTGCCTGCTGCAAGTGTGTGTCAGGCCAACTTCCACTGAATGTAATGTGCCCACTGCCAGTGCCCAACCCTCATACCGTGTGGCACACGACTTTGCATAAAAAAAGGCATTTCATTTTTACACTTTAATCCAATTTCAGTTGCCCGCCTGCTGCCAGTGTGTGTCAGGCCCACATCCTCTGACTGTAGTGTGCCCACTTCCAGTGCCCACCACTCATAATGTGTGGCACAGTGCTTTTCAGAAAAGAAGACATTTCATTTTTACACTTTAATCTAATTTCAGTTGCCCGCCTGCTGTCAGTGTGTGTCAGGCCCACATGCTCTGACTGTAGTGTGCCCACTTCCAGTGCCCACCACTCATAACGTGTGGCACAGGGCTTTGCATAATAAAAAGGCATTTCATTTTTACACTTTAATCTAATTTCAGTTGCCTGCCTGCTGCCAGTGAGTGTCAGGCCATTTTCCACTGACTGTAGTGTGCCCACTGCCAGTGCCCAATACTCATACCGTGTGGCACAGGACTTTGCATAAAAAAAGGCATTTAATATTTAGACTTTAATCTAATTTCAGTTGCCTGCCTGACTGCTGCCAGTGTGTGTCAGGCCCACTTCCACTGACTGTAGTTTGCCCCCTGCCAGTGCCCACCACTCATACCTTGTGGCACAATTCATTGCATGAAAAAAGGCATTTCATTTTTACACTTTAATCAAATTTCAGTTGCCTGCCTGCTTTCATTGTGTCAGGCCCACTTCCACTGACTGTAGTGTGCCCACTGCCAGTGCCCAACACTCCTACCATGTGACACAGGACTTTGCATAAAAAAAGGCATTTCATTTTTACACTTTAATCTAATTTCAGTTGCCCGCCTGCTTCAGTGTGTGTCAGGCCCACATGCTCTGACTGTAGTGTGCCCACTTCCAGTGCCCACCACTCATAATGTGTGGCACAGGGCTTTGCAGAAAAGAAGGCATTTCTTTTTTACACTTTAATCTAATTTCAGTTGCCCGCCTGATGCCAATGTGTGTCAGGCCGACTTCCCCTGACTGTAGTGTGCCCACTTCCAGTTCCCACCACTCATAACGTGTGGCACAGGGCTTTGCATAAAAAAAAGGCATTTCATTTTTACACTTTAATCTAATTTCAGTTGCCTGCCTGCTGCCAGTGAGTGTCAGGCCCACTTCCACTGACTGTAGTGTGCCCACTGCCAGTGCCCAATACTCATACCGTTTGGCACAGGACTTTGCATAAAAAAAGGCATTTAATATTTAGACTTTAATCTAATTTCAGTTGCCTGCCTGCTGCCAGTGTGTGTCAGGCCCACTTCCACTGACTGTAGTTTGCCCACTGCCAGTGCCCACCACTCATACCGTGTGGCACAATACATTGCATGAAAAAAGGCATTTCATTTTTACACTTTAATCTAATTTCAGTTGCCTGCCTGCTGTCATTGTGTCAGGCCCACTTCCACTGACTGTAGTGTGCCCACTGCCAGTGCCCAATACTCATACCGTGTGGCACAGGACTTTTCATAAAAAAAGGCATTTCATTTTTAGACTTTAATCTAATTTCAGTTGCCTGCCTGCTGCCAGCGTGTGTCAGGCCCACTTCCACTGACTGTAATGTGCCCACTGCCAGTGCCCACCACTCATACCGTTTGGCACAGGACTTTGCATTAAAAAAAAAGGCATATCATTTTTACACTTTAATCTAATTTCAGTTGTGGTCGGTGCCACCATTCGGGAGGAGGAGATGACGATGACCATCCTAAGGTGCGGATGGCCTGACTATACCTATTACTGGCTGAAGTGCGCCCGGAGCCAGGACGGGGTAGGCCTAGAAGGGGGCAAAAGTGAAGTCCACCTGTAGGAAGGTATAGTGGAATTACGGCTACCCAGGAGCAGGGTGAAGGGTGTGACGGACCGGCTCGTACCGTGAGACTGGCCAAGTTGGCCGCCATGCTGAGACCTGTTGTGCGATCTGGACCGAAAACATGCGGAGGAATCGACCTGCCTTAAAGAAGGGCCCAAAAATACCCCCCACTAGCTCTCTATTTATCATTTATTTATTTTTTTAAACACCCAGAACTGCAGAATGGACGGGAATGATGTGGAGGGGTGATCCGTATGAACCTAGACAGGCAAATGAACTTGTACGCGCATCAAACTGACGGCAAATATAGGACACCAAACACCGGAACTAAAAGCCTGAAAAAGTACCCAACCTTCCGGCGAGCCGGACCTGGATGATACGGCCGGAGACTGCGCTGCTGACCATTTGGACGGGATTCAAAAGATCGTGTAAACCCGAACCAGGATGAAAACACCCACTGATAATGGGCCCGGACTGGAAACAGAAGAGAAATAAACCAGCCGAAGTCATGGGAATCAATTACGTTTAAAATGTGAGAGCGCCCAAGTGAGTAAAGTGAATCGTGAGAAATGAAAATTGCCGACGAGTGCCCGGTCACCTGAAGAGGAGTGCCCCAGGACCGGAAGCGACCGAGAGAACACGACAGAATGTCTCGGGGATTTTAGAATGACACCAAATGGGCTGAAAAAGTGACTGACTTGGTTGGAACAGGTGAAAAAGAGAACACTGATCGGTTCGAGAACCAACATCAAGCTGCGGGAAACTTTACCTAAGCGAACTTGGCCACTGTACATAAATGTCACATGACCTGCGTGATTAAGGCAACTATATTTATGTATGATACATGGTCTGAGGGACTTAGGCAGTTATAAATGGATGATACATGAACCTGAGTGAATCGGCAACTATAGGAAGCAAACAAGACCTGGGTGGTTCAGGCAGAAATGCATGTATGATACATGACCTGAGCGCTTCAGGCGATTAAATGTATAGGATGCAAAACCTGAGCGGTTCCGGCAAAAATACTGAATGATACTTGCCTTGAGCAATTTGGGCAACCGCATATGGATGAAACATGGCCTAAACGATTCAGGCGACTATACCAGGATGAAACATGACCTGAGCAATCAGGCAACTGTACGTGAGTGATACATGATCTGCGCGATTCATGTAACTACATATGTATGATACATGACCTGAGGAACTCAGGCAGCTATATATGAATGGTACATGAACCTGAGAGATTCCGGCAACTATACAGAACAAAACATGACCTGCGTGATTCAGGCAATAATACATGTAAGATACATGACCTGAGAGATACAGGCAACAAAATATATATGATGCATGACCCGAGCGAATTCAGGCAACTGTATAAGAATGGAACATGACCCAAGTGATGCGGCAACCGGAAATGTATGATACATGACCTGAGGGAATCAGGCAACTATACATGCATGACACATGACCTGAGCAGCTCAGGCAACTGTGCAGCGTGGCCAGATTTGAGCCAACTATACCAGGATGACATGACCTGAGCGGCTCATGCAACTGTACATGTATGATACATAACCCGAGCAAGTCCGGCAACTATACAAGAATGGTACAGACCTGAGCGATTCAGGCAACTGAATATGTATAAAGCATGACCCGAGGATTCAGGCAACTAAACATGTAAGATACATGACCCGAGCGACTCAGGCAACTATGGAACACACATGTATGTTACATGACCTGAGCGATTCAGGTAACTATACGTGTATGAAACATGACCTGACAGATCCCAGCAACTAAACATGTATGATACCTGACCTGAGTGATTCAGGCAAATATGCATATAGATACATGACCTGAGCGATTCAGGCAACTATGCATGTAGACACATGACCTGGGCGTTTTAGGCAACTATACAAGAATTGTACATGACCTGAGCGATTCAGGCAACTAAACATATATGAAACATGGCCTGAGCGATTCAGGCAGCTAAACATGTATGACACATGACCTGAGCGATTCAGGCAACTAAACATATATGAACCATGGCCTGAGCGATTCAGGCAACAATACTTGTATGATACATGGCCTGAGCGATTCAGGCAACTAAATATGTATGATACATGACCTGAGTGATTCAGGTAACTATATATGTATGATACATGACCTGAGCGATTCAGGCAACTATACATGTATGATACATGACCTGAGCGGTTCAGGCAACTAAACATATATGAAACATGGCCTGAGCGATTCAGGCAACTAAACATGTATGACACATGACCTGAGCGATTCAGGCAACTAAACAAGTATGATACATGACCTGAGCGATTCAGGCAACTAAACATATATGAAACATGGCCTGAGCGATTCAGGCAACTATACATGTATGATACATGACCTGAGCGATTCAGGCAACTAAACATATATGAAACAAGGCCTGAGCGATTCAGGCAACTAAACAAGTATGATACATGACCTGAGCGATTCAGGCAACGGAATATGTCAGATACATGACCTGAGCGATTCAGGCGACTATGCAGAGTGAAAGGTAACCCGAGAGATTCAGACAACTATGCATGTGTGGTACGTGACCTGAGCAATTCAGGCAACTATACATGTATGACACATGACCTGAGCGATTCAGGCAATTATACATGTATGATACATGACCCGAGCGATTCGGGCAACTATGCATAACGATACATGGCCTGAGCGATTCAGGCAGCTATACAAAAAATGATACATAACCCGAGTGATTCAGGCAACTGAATATGTATGATACATGACCTGAGTGATACAGGCAACTATGCAGAGTGAAAGGTAACCCGAGGGATTCAGGCAACTATGCATGGATGATGCATGGCCTGAGCGGTTCAGGCAACTAAACATGTATGCTACATGACCTGAGCGATTCAGGCAACTATACATGTGGATACATGACCTGAGCGATTCAGGCATCTATACAAGAATGATACATGACCTGAGCGATTCAGGCAACAGAATATGTATGATATACGACCTGAATGATTCAGACAACTATACATGAATGGTACGGGTCCTGAGCGATTCAGGCAAATATGCACGTACAATACCTGACCTGAGCGATTCAGACCGTGACACATGTATGATACATGACCTGAGTGATTCAGAATCTATGCAGGAAGATACGTGACCCGAGCGTTTTAGGCAACTGAACATGTATGATACAAGACCTGAGGGATTCAGGCAACTATGCGTGTATGAAACGTTACCTGAGTAATTCAGGCAACTGCAGAAGCCACGTGGCCCAAGCGAGACAGGCAAATATACATGGTACATGACCTGAGTTATTCAGGCAACTATGCAAAAATGAAATGAGACCCGAGTGGTTCATGCAGCTATGCATGGCTGAACAGAGCAGTTCCGGCAACTAAACATGTATGATACTGTACATAACCTGAGTGAAGCAGGCAACTATGCAAAATGACACGTGACCCAAGTGATTCAGGTAATTAAACATGTGTGATACTTGGCCCGGGCGATCCAGGTAGTTATACGTGAAAGGTACGTGACCTGAGATATTCAGGCAACTATGTATGTAAGAAACATGACCCGAGTGCCACCGTAGCTGCCACCTACCTAACGACCTGCTGTATCTGGACTACCCCAACAGTTAACTGTCCGCGTATGCTGGAACAAATGTGAGATGCTAGCGAGCCCCCTACCTTTTTTTTTTTTTTTTTGCACAGAGGCGCGTGCACCGCCGGCAAGATATTGGGTAGCTTAGTTCTACATGGAGCGAACTTTGCATGATAACAAAGACTGTGCATAAGATTAAAGGGTCGGATGCAATCCATCCATAGAAAAATAAGCCCTTGATTCCCCCTGCCTTAATGGTTTACCAGATGCGTGCGCAGGGACCAAGCTAGCTGCTAGCGTGCCCTCAACCCGGCTAAAACATACCTGCCAGCTGGCACCTGCCGCAAACCGACCACCTAGAAGCTGGGGATAAGAGAACAGTGTATCCTGATGTCAGGAGCTTGAAAGCAGGAGCTTGGAATGTAAGCCAGCAAGATTTGCGCCGGCGGGAACACAAGTAACGCTGGCCCAGCTAATTTGTGACTTACCGATTACAGCCGTGTTGCAAGCTGCGGCAGAGGACAGCCGGCTATACTCATCCCATCCAGGAACGCCAATGCCACACTGTAGCGGCTCCGTAACCGCACTGGAGCAGACCCATGTCTCCCACGGAAGGGAGCGCGGCACAGAGAGAGGGATTGAGGGGATTTGCTGCCGTTTGTTATGCCCGGCGTGCGTTCCAGGTGGAACGCACCCTATCGCTGCGCAAGAGGGCGCCGGAAAGTGGTGCCTACGGTGGGGAAGCGGAGGGGGGAGAGCGAGATTCCCTCCCTGGACCTGTCGGCGGTATGGAAGGACAGGGGCCGTCCATGAGCCGATGAAGCGCGGGTGACATGCTGCAGGTAGGAAGACAGTGCAATCCTGACCCGGAAGTGAGCTGAGAGGCGTGGCACCCTCAGCTTGGGAGGCGTCGCATGGAGGTACGGCCGCTGCTCGTGCCGAGGCTGATGGCTTGAGAGGGGGGTTTAAGTATCGGCCCAAGCCCCTCCCACAAATACAGGCTGAACTTTTCAGCCTTAACACTTGCCTGCCTGCTGCCAGTGTGTGTCAGGCCCACTTCCAATGACTGTAGTGTGCCCACTGCCACTGCCCACCACTCATACCTTGTGGCTCAGGACTTTGTATAAAAAAAGGCATTACATTTTTAGACTTTAGTCTAATTTCAGTTGCCTGCCTGCTGCCAGTGTGTGTCAGGCCCACTTCCACTGACTGTAGTGTACCCACTGCCAGTGGCCACCACTCATACCGTGTGGGACAGGACTTTGCATAAAAAAAGGCATATCATTTTTACCCTTTAATCTAAGGTTGGTTGCCTGCCAGTGTGTGTCAGGCCCACATCCTTTGACTGTAGCGTGCCCACTGCCAGTGCCCACCACTCATACCGGGTGGCACAGTAGTTTGCCGATAAATAAGGCATTTAATTTTTACTCTTTAATCTAAAGTTAGTTGCCTACCAGTGTGTGTCAGGCCCACTTCCACTGACTGTAGTGTGCCCACTGCCACTGCCCACCACTCATACCGTGTGGCACAGTAGCTTGCCGATAAATAAGACATTTAATTTTTACCCTTTAATCTACTATTAGTTGCCTGCTAGTGTATGTCAGGCCCACTTCCACAGACTGTAGTGTGCCCACCACCCATACCGTGTGGCACAATAGCTTGCTGAAAAATAAGGCATTTAATCTTTACCCTTTAATCTAATGTTAGTTGCCTGCCAGTTTGTATCAGGCCCACTTCCACTGACTGTAGTGTGCCCACTGCCAGTGCCCACCACTCATACCGGGTGGCACAGTAGCTTGCTGATAAATAAGGCATTTAATTTTTACCCTTTAATCTAAGGCTAGTTGCCTGCCAGTGTGTGTCACGCCCACTTCCACTGACTGTAGTGTGCCCACTGAATTCAACACTCCTAATGTTCGACCGCCTGCTTCAGCAAGAAAAAGCCATCAATGAGTATTTGTATGACCGGGGTGCTAGGAAAGCATCTGCGGAGCTGGGTATTTTATTGTCACATTTCTGGATTCTCATGTGCAATGCCTGTAGGCTCATGCGTCCTTTTGAGGAGATGACAAACCTAGTCAGTTGCACCGAAAGCACCATTAGCGACCTCATCCCATTTATTTACTTCCTGGATTGTGCCCTGCGAAGAGTGCTGGATCAGGCCGTAGATGAGCGTGAAGAGCAAGAGTTGTGCTCACCATCACCACCAGAAACAGCCTCATCATCATCGGTTGCTGGACCTGTGGCTGGGGTGGAAGAACAGACCTTCAATGACATAAGTGAGGAGGAGGAACGGGAGATGAGTAGCTCGGCATCCAACCTTGTGCAAATAGGGTATTTTATGCTGTCATGCCTGTTGAGGGACCCTTGCATAAAAAGGCTGAAGGAGAACGACCTGTACTGGGTGGCCATGCTACTCGACCCCCGGTATAAGCAGAAAGTTGCTGAAATGTTACCGAATTACCAGCAAGTAGGTAAGGATGCAGCAGTTCCAAAACAAGTTAAAAAGTATGCTTTACACAGGATGATGTCAGAGCACAAAGGGAATCTAACGGGGGAAGAAGTGAAAGTTATCCTCCTCCTACCACGACAGGACGCTTTACAGATGTGTTGTTGATGGAGGACATGCGGAGCTTTTTATGTCCTACACATCGCCACAGCCCTTCGTGGTCCACCCTCAGAGAACGATTCGACCGACAGGTAGCAGACTACCTCGCCTGAACTGCAGATATTGACACTCTGACGAGCGATGAACCCCTTGTCTACTGGGTGTGCAGGCTTGACCTGTGGCCTGAGCTATCCCAATTTGAGATAGAACTTCTGGCCTGCCCCACTTCAAATGTCCTGTCAGAAAGGACCTTCAGTGCAGCAGGAGGTATTGTCACTGACAAGAGAAGTCGCCTAGGTCAAAAAAGTCTAGATTACCTCACCTTTATTAAGATGAATGAGGCTTGAATACCGAAGGGACTGACAGTGGGGGATACATTTGACTAAAAAATGCCTGATGAGATGTCTTGGGCTAAAAATGATCCCCACGCTGCTGTATTTAATCTCTACATGCCGGATGACTTGCGTGACTTCTCCGCCACCAACTAGGGTTCAAGCCGCAATGTTTTAGTACACTTTCTGCATGGAAAACATAATTTTTTCCGGCTGCTGCTACAGCAGTGGCTGCAACAATACCTAATTTTTCAGGCATGTGTACATGCCAAATTTTTCTGTCCTCTGGTGCTGCACTGTGGCTGCAAAAACAAAACAAAAAAAAAGGCACATACAAGTGTCAATTCCCCTTCGTGATCGTTACCTTGTTGTGGTGAAGGGGCTTGTGTATCACAATGAAGCGATCACCTCTATGAGTGTTGGCAATGTTGGCACACCCCAGATGATAAGTTCGTTGCTTCATTGTGAACAGACCAAAAGCGATCGGCTGGATAATTTTTCATAGAAAAAACATTAATTTTCTTTGTGATCATCTAAGGTGATCATTAAAGCCTACTAGGTCAAAAATGGGCCCACACTGCAGAATCATTTTTTTCTGGGTCACTTAACTGTCACTGAACTACCTCAGCACACCATAGGCTTTGAAAAACCGCCATCGCCTGCAATCTCCCAAACGTTCCTAAAATCTATTTGATACACATCCCCTGATAGGGGACGTAACAGGGATTAAACTGATAAGAATAGTACTAAGTAACACACCACTTATATAGGGTTGCACAGTACATTGCACAGCGCACGCGCAGTGCCCCAAATTGGACGTAAGAGGAACGACCAAGCTTCTTTTTCCATCTCCCGGTTCCTAAAATCTATTCATGTCAACTGATAGGAGACGTAACAGGGATTAAATTGATAGGAATAGTACTACTTAACACACCACTCATATAGGGTGGCACAGTACATTGCACGGCGCACGCGCAGTGCCCCAAATTGGAAGTAAGAGGAACGACCAAGCTTCTTTTTCCATCTCCCGATTCCTAAAACCTATTCGATACACGTCCCCTGATAGGAGACGTAACAGGGATTAAACTGATAAGAATAGTACTAAGTAACACACCACTCATATAGGGTTGTACAGTACATTGCACGGCGCACGCACAGTGCCCCAAATTGGAAGTAAGAGGAACGACCAAGCTTCTTTTTACATCTCCCAATTCCAAAAATCTGTTCGATACACGCCCCCTGATAGGGGACATAACAGGGATTAAACTGATAAGAATAGTACTAAGAAACACACCACATTTATAGGGTTTCACAGCACATTGCACGGGGCACACGCAGTGCCCAAAATTGGAAGTAAGAGGAACGACCAAGCTTCTTTTTCCATCTCCTGGTTCCTAAAATCTATTTGATACACGTCCCTTGATAGGGGACGTAACAGGGATTAAACTGATAAAAATAGTACTACTGATTACTGAACACACCCCTCATATAGGGTGGCACAGTACATTAACGCGAGGAAGAGACCTTCAATGACGTCAGTGAGGACAAGGAATGGGACATGGCTAGCTTTGTATCCAACCTTGTGCAAATGGGGAGTTTGCGGTTGTGCAAATGGACTGTTTGCGGTTGTTTGCGGTGCGTTAAACGTGGAGTTTGGTCTGTCACATTAGGTCTGTCACTGTGAAGCGGGCGTAACCCTTACACTACCTGATCGATACAACATCATACCTGATTGTATACACACACTGGATGTTTTAAAGCACGTTATTCCAAACAATTAGGAATGTTAGGTGATTTATGCCCTTTATGGAATAAAACCCGACTCTGCCTCCACTACGTAATTTTCCATGGGAGTTTTGCCATAGATCCCCCTCCGGCATGCCACAGTCCAGGTGTTATTCCCCTTGAAACAACTTTTTCATCACTACTGTGGCCAGAAAGAGTCCCTGTGGGTTTTAAAATTTGTCTGCCTATTGAAGTCTATGGCGGTTCGCCCGATTTGCCTGTTCGCAAACATTTGTGGAAGTTCGCCGTTCGCGAACAGAAAATTTTATGTTTGCGACATCTCTAATTTTCACACTATCAGCGCCTTATTTGGCTTATATTCATTACCAGGTATCCACCTTTGCCAGAGACAATCTCATATTTAGCTTGATTGATGTCGCTATCCGAACTACAATTAGTTATTCTCTTTCACCCTAAAGTGCGTACTTATTTAGCACTCACTCTATCTAGCAGCGCTATTGTTGTGATATTTGCTATTACCGGTAGAAGAGCAGGTCTGCAGCATGTCCCTCATACAACCCTACCTATGCTTCAGTTCTTAAAATCAGAAAACCTATTGCCCCTCCGATATGTTTCGCCACATACAGTATGTGTTCATTTAGAAGGAGGAGGGCCTAAACCCGCTATAAATAGTTAACAATTTAAGCACTCGGTTTGTTGCTCTTTACCCCCGATGAAGCTACATATGTGGCGAAACATGTTGGGGGGCAATAGGTTTTCTGATCTTAAGAACTGAGTCATATGTAGGGTTGTAAGAGGGACATGCTGAAGACATCCTCTCCTACAATTCTGCAGATGTCCTCTCCTTTAATACTGTAGAATCATTCCACAGTATTGAAGCAGAACAGGGTTCAGTAGGGGAGTTTACAGCCTAGGTAATAGGAACGATCCTATTTCACCTTGCTGCACTGACTGGGGTTCCAAATTGCCATAATACAGCTCTGTAATTCCAGAAAACCATTCTTGTTATTGGGGTGCTGTTTGATACAGCCATTAACAGGATTTATTTGTCCTTGTGCAGTGCAGTTATATGTTCTAAAGCATTTTTTGGCTTGTATTTGTGGGAAAAAAGGGTTCATTAGGCGTTGTGTGGTGAAGTGAGAAAATTACAGCCCTTTTTGGCGTGTATTAGTGACTAGTGTTGAGCGCGAATATTCGCATTAGGAATATTAATCTTCGTAAAATCGAATAATTACTTTTTTTCACACAGTACACTGATACCTTCCTGCTTGTAGGTTGTGGGCCAATGAGAAGGCTGAAATATAGTTGTGAGAGCTTAGCAACTTCCCTAGCAACCAATAGGAAAGTTGCCTACCCTTTACTATATAGGAACCTCCCCGGCAGACATTCAGTGCAGTTTCATGTACTTGTGAGAGTGAGAGGAGCTTGATAACTGTCTTGTGCTATGCTTTTTCCAAATCAAATTACATTCTGATATATATAAAATACTGATAGTTTTAGATAGGGTAGGTTAGTTATAGTTATGGTTTTAGTTCAGGGTGTAGTGAAGGTAAAGTTAGCTGTAAGATATAATCCATATAGTTGGGAGATAGTGTAGGTTAGTTAGGGATAGGGAATAGTGTAGCTGAATGGTTCTAGTGCAGGGTGTAGTGTAGGTTAGATAGATAGAGATATAGTATAGCGTATGCTTTAGTTTGTGTATTTATTATAAGATTGAGCGAACCCGAAATGTAAATGCAGATTCGGCAGATTTGAAGGCGCTTGTTGAAAAGCTGCTGGGCAGCCATTCAACAAGTGTCTATCTACTTTGCCCTTAGAAGCCATCACAACCATGCTTACTAATTGCATGGCTGTGATTGGCTAAGTGCAGCATGTGACCCAGCCTCTATATAAGCTGGAGTCACGTAGCACAGCACGTCACTCTGCTGTTTTTAGTGTAGGGACAGGTTGCTGCTGGTGCTCTCAGGGAGAGAATAGGAAACAATCTTTGCTGAATAAAATCTGATATCAGAATTGTGTTCACTCAGCGATCTACAACCTTTTTGTTCTTGTGGGTGCAATTACATTTTTTTTTTCATGAGGCCAGTGACAAAGACTTTTATATTTCTATGAGTGGTTGGTGTTGGTGTCAGTAATAGAATCCAGTCTTTTTACTTCATTTGGCAAAATGTACCCATTTTTTAAGTGCACCTGCACTGCATATCTGCCAGGGGAAAGGAAACATAATTCTGTTACTCCCTTTGTGATTTTAGGAACCTAGGGGGTGATATTTCCACATTTTATTCTGTAAAGTACCCCTTGTGCTGCATATATCCTTGTCATCAATTCTCTGAATGCATCAGATTCTGGGCTTCTTTTTTTGTGTACTAAGAAGTACTTTTGCTCTGTGCACTACATTTGTGATTGTGAAACATATAATCAGTTATTAAGTGCCTTTGCTGCCTGCTCAGCAAATCTGAGAAAAAATCTTTTGTTAAAATAAATTCCATCCTCTGCCTGCACAGGCAATCTGATAGTGAAAAATAATCTGTTAATTCATCTGTTTCACTGGGATTGAAAAAATCCTCTTTTTTTCCTATAAAGGACCCTTTTGGCTTGTAATAAAATCTGTAAATTCCACTGGGACATTGTGGGTGGAAAAAACACATAATTTTTGGCACAAAGTAAATTTGTGGCCTGCTCTGTACTATTGCTAGTGAAAGAATTTCACTTGCATCCGTCAGTTTCATTGATGAGGGAAGAGATCATATATTTTGTTGAAATCAATTCCATCCTCTTCCTGCACAGGCAATCTGATAGTCAACAATAATCTGTTAATTCATCTTTTTCACTGGTGTAAAAAAAATCCTCTTTTTTTCCTATAAAGGGCCTTTTTGCCTTGTACTGGAAATCAAATAAAATCAGTAAATTCCACTGGGACATTGTGGGTGGAAAAAAACGGTAATTTTTGACACAAAGTAAATTTGTGGCCTGCTCTGTACTACTGCTAGTGTAGTGAAAGAATTTCACTTGCATCCGTCAGTTTTATTGGTGGGTGAATAAATCATATATTTTGTTAAAATAAATTCCAGCTTCTGCCTGCACAGACAATCTGATACTGAAAAATAATAAGTAAATCCACCTGTTTCACTGGGGTTGAAAAATCCTATTTTTTCCTATGAAGAACCTTATTGCCTTGTACTGTAAATCAAATAAAATCAGAAAATTCCACTAGGACATTGTGGTTAAAAAAAAAAACATAATTTAGGCACATAAAGTACCCCTGCGGTCTGCGTTGGTGTTCCTGCTGCACTGCATACCTGACTTGCTAAAATTTATTCAGTAAATTAGGTGGCGTACTACCGGTTGTTGGGGGATCTGTGCCCCTCATATATTTCAAAGTAACTTGTGACCTTAACCAATCTTTTATTTTTAACACGCTGCCAGGGCCTATTGGGCAGGCAACACAGTGTAATAAATTTGTTTCTCATATTGTGGTGTGACCTAACATACAGTTGTGTTCAAAATTATTCAACCCACACCGAAATTGAGTGTTTTGGCCAGTTTGACATTGATTTTGATCATTTCAGTCATCTTGTTTACAATTAAATCAAAGAGGCACTTGTAAGTCAGACAAATATAACATAACATCTATAATGAAATAACCACAAATGTCTTTTCTGTGCTCACATCAATCAGTTTTATTCAACCCCCAAGTGACATTCAATCTTAGTACTTAGTACAACATCCTTTTCCAGTTATAACAGCTTTTAAACATGAAGCATTGCTTGACACAAGTGTCTTGCAGCGATCTACGGGTATCTTCGCCCATTCTTCATGGGCAAAAGCCTCCAGTTCAGTCACATTCTTAGGCTTGCGCGCTGCAACTGCTTTCTTTAAGTCCTACCAGAGGTTCTCAATCAGATTTAAGTCTGGTGACTGCGATGGCCTCTTCAAAATGTTCCAGCCTTTAATCTGCAACCATGCTCTAGTGGACTTGGAGGTACGCTTGGGATCATTGTCCTGTTGAAAGGTCCAACGTCTCCCAAGCCTCAGGTTTGTGACGGACTGCATCACATTTTCATCCAATATCTCCTGGTACTGAAGAGAATTCATGGTACCTTGCACACGCTGAAGCTTCCCTGTACCTGTAGAAGCAAAACAGCCCCAAAGTATGATTGACCCCTCTGCCATGCTTCACAGTAGGCAAGGTGTTCTTTTCTTCATAGGCCTTGTTCTTCCTCCTCCAAACATAGCGTTGATCCATGGGCCCAAACAGTTCTAATTTTGTTTCATCAGTCCACAGAACACTATCCCAAAACTTTTGTGGTTTGTCCACATGACTTTTGGCATACTGCAGTCGACTCTTCTTATTCTTTGGAGACAGCAAGGGGGTGCACCTGGGAGTTCTGGCATGGAGGCTTTCATTACGCAGTGTGCGCCTTATTGTCTGAGCTGAAACTTCAGTATTCATATATTTTTTCAGTTCCTCAGTAGTGATGTCGCGAACATAAAATTTTCAGTTCGCGAACAGCGAACGCGAACTTCCGCAAATGTTCGCGAACAGGCGAACCGGGCGAACCGCCATAGACTTCAATAGACAGGCGAATTTTAAAAACCAAAGGGACTCTTTGTGGCCACAATAGTGATGGAAAAGTTGTTTCAAGAGGACTAACACCTGGACTGTGGCATGCCGGAGGGGGATCCATGGCAAAACTCCCATGGAAAATTACGTAGTGGACGCAGAGTCGGGTTTTAATCCATAAAGGGCATAAATCACGTAACATTCCTAAATTGTTTGGAATAACATGCTTTAAAACATCCAGTGTGTGTATACGATCAGGTATGATGTTGTATCGATCAGGTAGTGTAAGGGTTACGCCCGATTCTCAGACATTGACAGACCAAACTCCCCTTTTAATGCACCGCAAACTCCCCATTTGCACAAGGTTGGATACCAAGCTAGCCACGTCCCGGTGATGTCATTGAAGGTTTCTTCCTCCACCCAGCCACGTACAACACCAAGGGTCCCCGAAAGGTCAATTGAATTGATTTTTCGAACGGGGAGATGGTTAAAAAAACGCTGGCTCCCTCCCCTTTGTTTTAATCCACGGTCACTGCTTCTGCACCGTGCAATTTACTCTCAAACCCGATATGAGTGGTATTTTCTGTAGTACTATTCTCATCAGTTTAATCCCTCTAACGTCCCCAATCTGGGGGCCATTTATTGAATAGATTTTTCGAACGGGGAGATGGTTAAAAAACGCTGGCTCCCTCCACTCTGTTTTAATCCACGGTGACTGCGTCTGCGCCGTGCAATTTACTGTCACACTCGATATGAGTGGTATTTTCTGTAGTACTATTCTCATCAGTTTAATCCCTGTTACATCCCATATCAGGGATTGCCTTTTGTGAAAAAAATTTAGGCCGGGTACCTTCGACTGCCTTCACAATGACAGACCAAACTCTCATACACCAAACTGAATTGATTTCAGGAACCGGGAGATGGAAAAAGCAGCTTGGTCGGTCCTCATACTCCCAAATTGGGGCACTGCGCGTGCACAGAGCAATGTGCTGTGACACCCTATATGAGTGGTGTCTTAACTAGTACTATTCCTATCAGCGGCGGGCGGGTGCGTGGTAACTTGAGAGCAGGTGACCAAAGCTGAGCTGGAGGAAGATGGTGCGTCAAGGTTCTTAGCGGAAGCTGTTGAAGATTGGGTGTCCTGTCTAAGCCAGTCAACTACGTCCTCAGAATTTTTCGGGTTCAGGGTACATGGCCTCTGAACACTAGGCATTATTCCAGGGACAGTGGAAATCACAGCACCACGACCACGACGGCCCCTGCGGAGTGGCCTGCCTCTGCCTGTCATTTTTTTTCGATAAGTGGTACTGTGCCACCCTGTATCAGTGGTGGGCACTGGCAGTGGGCACACTACAGTCTGTGGAAGTGGGCCTGACACACACTGGCAGCAGGCAAGCAACTGAAATTAGACTAATGTGTAAAAATGAAATGCCTTATTTATCGTCAAGCTACTGTGCCACCCGGTATCAGTGGTTGGCACTGGCAGTGGGCACACTACAGTCTGTGGAGGTGGGCCTGACACACACTGGCAGGAGGCAAGCAACTGAAATTAGACTAATGTGTAAAAATGAAATGCCATATTTATCGGCAAGCTACTGTGCCACCCGGTATCAGTGGTTGGCACTTGCAGTGGGCACACTACAGTCTGTGGAGGTGGGCCTGACACACACTGGCAGGAGGCAAGCAACTGAAATTAGACTAATGTGTAAAAATGAAATGCCTTATTTATCGGCAAGCTACTGTGCCACCCGGTATCAGTGGTTGGCACTGGCAGTGGGCACACTACAGTCTGTGGAGGTGGGCCTGACTCACACTGGCAGGAGGCAAGCAACTGAAATTAGACTAATGTGTAAAAATGAAGTGCCTTATTTATCGGCAAGCTACTGTGCCACCCGGTATCAGTGGTTGGCACTGGCAGTGGGCACACTACAGTCAGTGGAAGTGGGCCTGACACGCACTGGCAGCAGGCAAGCAACTGAAATTAGACTAATGTGTAAAAATTAAATGCCTTTTTTATGCAAAGTCCTGTGCCAGCCGGTATGAGTGGTAGGCACTGGCAGTGGGCACACTACAGTCACTGGAAGTCAGCCTGACACACACTGGCAGGCAACTAACCTTAGATTAAAGTGTAAAAATTAAATGCCTATTTTGATGCAAAGTCCTCTGCCAGCCGGTATGAGTGGTAGGCACTGGCAGTGGGCACACTACAGTCACTGGAAGTCAGCCTGACACACACTGGCAGGCAACTAACCTTAGATTAAAGTGTAAAAATTAAATGCCTTTTTTGATGCAAAGTCCTGTGCCACACGGGATGACAGGGGTGGGCACTGGCAGTGGGCACACTACAGTCAGTGGAAGTCGGCCTGACACACACTAGCAGCAGGCAAGCAGCTGAAATTACACTAAAGTGTAAAAATTAAATGCCTATTTTGATGCAAAGTCCTCTGCCAGCCGGTATGAGTGGTAGGCACTGGCAGTGGGCACACTACAGTCACTGGAAGTCAGCCTGACACACACTGGCAGGCAACTAAACTTAGATTAAAGTGTAAAATTTAAATGCCTTTTTTTGATGCAAAGTCCTGTGCCACATGGGATGACAGGGGTGGGCACTGGCAGTGGGCACACTACAGTCACTGGAAGTCAGCCTGACACACACTGGCAGGCAACTAACCTTAGATTAAAGTGTAAAAATTAAATGCCTTTTTTTGATGCAAAGTCCTGTGCCACATGGGATGACAGGGGTGGGCACTGGCAGTGGGCACACTACCGTCACTGGAAGTCAGCCTGACACACACTGGCAGGCAACTAAACTTAGAATAAAGTGTAAAAATTAAATGACTTTTTTTGATGCAAAGTCCTGTGCCACATGGGATGACAGGGATGGGCACTGGCAGTGGGCACACTACAGTCAGTGGAAGTCGGCCTGACACACACTAGCAGCAGGCAAGCAGCTGAAATGACACTAAAGTGTAAAAATGAAATGCCTTTTTTGATGCAAAGTCCTCTGCCAGCCGGTATGAGTGGTAGGCACTGGCAGTGGGCACACTACAGTCACTGGAAGTCAGCCTGACACACACTGGCAGGCAACTAACCTTAGATTAAAGTGTAAAAATGAAATGCCTTTTTTTGATGCAAAGTCCTGTACCACACGGGATGACAGGGGTGGGCACTGGCAGTGGGCACACTACAGTCTGTGGGCCTGCAGCTCCTCACACACAGGCAGGCCATGCAACTGCAATATGCATATAAAGGAAAAAAAAAGCAGACTAATGTTGCAGCCCTAATAAGGGCTTTTTGGGGTGCTGTCAGGACGCTGTCCTTACAGCAGAGATCAGATGAGTCTTTCAGGACTGGAGTGGACACTGAATTCACTAGCCTAGCTATCGATTTCCCAATTAAATCAGCAGCAACTACACTCTCCTTCCTCTCACTTAGGGTACTTTCACACTTGCGTTGGTGCGGATCCGTCTCTTAATTTGCACGGACGGATCCGCACCTATAATGCAAACGTTTGTATCCGTTCAGAACGGATCCGTTTGCATTAGTTAAAAGAAAAATGACAAAGTCCAAAACGGATCCATTTTGAATTACATTGAAAGTCAATGGGGAACGGATCCGTTTTCAAATGCACCATATTGTGTCATTGAAAACGGATCCGTCCCCATTGACTTACATTGTAATTAAAAACGGATCCGTTAGGCTCCGCCTATTCAGACGGACACCAAAATGCTGCTTGCTGCGTTTAGGCGTCCGCCTCCAAAACGGAATAGAAGCGGAACGGAGCCGAACGGATGCATTCAGAACGGATCCTTATCCATTCAGAATGCATTGGGGCTGAACTGATCCGTTCTGGACCGTTTGTGAGATCCTTGAAACGGATCTCACAAACGGAATCCAAAACGCTAGTGTGAAAGTACCCTAAGACTGCAGCTTCAGAATGAATCTAAAATGGATGCTGTGCAGGAGGTGGGAGGGTCTGGGAGGGAGGGTATGCTGCTGATTGGCTGGAATGTGTCTGCTGACTGTGAGGTACAGGGTCAAAGTTTGCTCAATGATGATATATAGGGGGCGGACCGAACATCGCATATGTTCGCCCGGCAGAGGCGAACGCGAACAAGCTATGTTCGCCGGGAACTGTTCGCCGGCGAATAGTTCGGGCCATCTCTATTCCTCAGCAGTCACACTGTGACTTTTCTCCACTTTGCGCTTCAGGTAGCGCATAGCAGTCAAAGTCAGCATCTTCTTTCTGCCACGACCAGGTAGCGTTTCAACAGTGCCCTTTGCCTTGAATTTGCGAATGATGCTTCCTATGGTGTCTCTTGGTATGTTTAACATCTTTGCAATCTTCTTATAGCCATTGCCCTTCCTGTGAAGAGAAATCACCTCTTCTCTTGTCTTCCTGGACCATTCTCTTGACTTCACCATGTTTGTAAACACACCATTAAATGTCTAGAAGGAGCTGAGTATCACAGTCATTTTAAATCTGCCTAACTGGTGCTTATTATGCTTGATTGCTGCTCCTTGACATCCAGAGGTGTTTTCAATACCTGATCGAAAACACTTGAATGAACCTCTGTTACTAAGAGTGGTAGTCTTTAAGGCTACGTTCACATGACGACATTTGTCGCGCGACAAATAGGGCACAACTTCACTGCAACATTTGTTGCGCGACATTTTGTCGCACTATTGTCGCGCGGCAATTTTTATAATGGGAGTCTATGGTGTCGCATTGCAACATGTGACATGCTGCGACTGCGTCGCGACAGTCGCAGAAAAACCCATCTTGAATGGATTTTTTGCGACTGTGGCTTCGCAGTCGCAGCATGTTGCATGTTACAATGCGACACCATAGACTCCCATTATAAAAATTGTCGCGCGACACTAGTGCGACTTTTTGTCGCACGACAAATGTCGTCGTGTGAACCTAGCCTAAGGTGTTGAATAATTGGGTCACTGAAGAAATCACAAGAAAAAACATTTAATACTGTATTACAAAAACAATTGATGTCATTTTAGTTGCATTTGGTTCTTTAAAAAGTCCTTGTAAGATTTAATTCTGAACACAATTACAAATGTACACTAAATTCCCTAAAACCCATTTCAGCATTGGGGGTTGAATAATTTTGAACACAACTGTAGTAACATAGTAACATAGTATATAAGACCGAAAAAAGACATTTGTTCATCCAGTTCGGCCTGTTTCCTTCAAGTTGATCCAGAGGAAGGCAAAAAAAACCTGTGAGGCAGAAGCCAATTTTCCCCACTTAAGGGGAAAAATTTCCTTCCTGCCTCCAATCAGGCAATCAGAATAACTCCCTGGATCAACGACCCCTCTCTAGTAGCTATAGCCTGTAATATTATTACACTGCAGAAATACATCCAGGCCCCTCTTGAATTCCTTTATTGTACTTACCATCGCCACCTCCTCAGGCAGAGAGTTCCATAGTCTCACTGTTCTTACCGTAAAGAATCATTTTCTATGTTTGTGTACAAACCTTCTTTTCTCCAGACGCAGAGGATGTCCCCTCATCACAGTCACAGTCCTGGGGATAAATACATGATGGGAGAGATCTCTGTACTGACCCCTGATATATTTATACATAGATATTAGATCTCCCCTCAGTCGTCTTTTTTCTAAGGTGAATAACCCTAATTTTGATAACCTTTCAGGGTACTGTAGTTGCCCCATTCCAGTTATTACTTTTGTTGCCCTCCTCTGAACCCTCTCCAGCTCTGCTATGTCTGCCTTGTTCACAGGAGCCCAGAACTGTACACAATACTCCATGCGTGGTCTGACTAGAGATTTGTAAAGTGGTAGGACTATGTTCTCATCACAAGCATCTATGCCCCTTTTGATGCAACCCAATATCTTATTGGCCTTGGCAGTAGCTGCCTGACACTGGTTTTTACAGCTTAGTTTGCTGTTTATTAAAATTCCTAGATCCTTTTCCATGTCAGTGTTACCGAGTGTTTTAATATTTAGTATGTACGGGTGACTTCCATTATTCCTTCCCATGTGCATAACTTTACATTTGTCAGTGTTAAACCTCATCTGTCATTTCTCTGCCCAAGCCTCCAATCTATCCAGATCCCTCTGTAGGAGAAAACTGTCCTCTTCAGTGTTAATTACTTTACGCAGTTTAGTGTCATCTGCAAAAATTGATATTTTACTGTGCAAGCCTTCTACAAGACCATTAATAAATATATTGAAGAGAATAGGGCCCAATACTGACCCCTGAGGTACCCCACTATTGACAGTGTGACCCAATCTGAGTATGTACCATAAATAGTATGTACTATTTTCTGTCACTCAGCCAGTTACTTACCCACTTACAGACATTTTCTCCCAGTACGAGCATCCTCATTTTATATACCTACCTTTTATGAGGTACAGTGTCAAATGCTTTGGAGAAGTCCAGATATACGACATTCATTGATTCACCGCTGTGAAGTCTAGAACTTACCTGCTCATAGAAACTGATTAAATTCGTTCCCTCATGAAGCCATGCTGATATGGCATTATTTTCTTATTTTTATTGAGATACTCCAAGATGGCATCTCTTAGAATCTCAGAAGTTTAACAGATGTTAAACTTACCGGCCAATAATTTCCAAGCTCTGTTTTTGAACCCTTTTTGAATATTGGCACCACATCTGCTATGCGCAAATCCTGTGGAACATTCCCTGTCAGTATAGAGTCCATAAATATCAGAAATAAAGGTCTGGCTAGGACATCACTTAATTCCCTCAGGATACGGGGTGTATGCCATCTGGTCCTGGCGATTTGTCTATTTTAATCTATTTAAGTCGCTGTTATACTTCTTCCTGGGTCAGTCAGGGCACTTTTAATGGGGAATTTACTTTTACATTCTGCATTTCATCTGACAGTTTATTTTCCTCAGTGAATACAGTGGAGAAAAAAATATTTATTAGTTTTGCTTTATCCTCGTCGCTCTCTTCAACACCCCCCTCATTGCTATGTAGAGGGCCGACTCCTTCAGATTTATATTTTTTACCATTTATATAATTGAAGAACATTTTAGGGTTAGTTTTAATCTCTTTGGCAATTAATCTCTCGGCCTCTAGTTGGGCAATTTGTATTAGTTTTTTACATATTCAAATTTTTTTCCTTATAGTTTATCAGTGTTTCCTGGCTACCCTCCTGTTTTAGTGATTGATATGCTTTATTTTTGTCATTTATTGCTATATTTACGGTTCTATTTATCCACATTGGTTTCTTATTGTTTCTTAGCTTTTTATTCCTATAAGGTATGCACCTCTCACAATAAAATGTTACAATGCTTTTAAAAATCTCCCATTTTGTGGTTGCAGTTGGCTAAATTTAGCCTTTTTGAAGTTTGGTATCTTTGTTCCTCCCTTTAGAAACTCTCGTTTGTAGAATAATTGGAAGGTTATTACTTTATGGTCACTATTTCCTAGGTGTCCCCCAACCTGCACATCTGTTGTTCTGTCAGGTCTATTGGTTAATACTAAGTCCAATATGGGGGTCCCTCTAGTGGGGTCCTGAACCAGTTGGGAAAGTTAATTGTCTTTGGCTATTGCCAAGAACCTGTTTCCTTTATGGGATGTACAGCTTTCAGTTTCCCAGTCTATATCTGGGTAGTTGAAGTCCCCCATAATAACGACTTCATTATGATTTGCAACCTCGTCTATCTCGTTTAGCAGTAGATTTTCTGTGGACTCTGGTATATTAGGTGGTTTATAATAAACTCCTATTAGTAATTTATTATTGTTTTCTGCTCCATGTTTTTCTTCCCACAGTGACTCCACATGTTCATGTCCATCACAGATGTATTCTCGGATTGTGGGCTTTAGTCAGGACTTCACATAGAGGCAGACCCCTCCTCCTCTCCGGTTTTGACGATCCTTTCTAAACAGATTGTAACCTTTTAAATTAACTGCCCAGTCATAGCTATCATCTAGCCATGTCTCAGTTATTCCCACTATATCATAGTCCTCCTCACACATCACTAATTCCAGTTCACCAGTCTTGTTAGTCAGGCTTCTGGCATTAGTATACATACATTTGAGAGGTTTATGTGTATTTTTTACCCTAGAAATATATTTTATCTTTATCACACTGCCAGGTCATATTAGGCAGGGCACAAAGTGTAATAAATTTATCTGTCACATAGAGGTGTTACCAAAACCAATCTTTTCTGTTTATGACACGGGCACGGCATACCTGACAGGGAACAAGTTTTATTAACTCTATCTGTTGGGTTACCGAAAAGAAAGAGGAGAGTGTCAAATTAGGGACGTGGCCATGGTCATGGTGCTGCTGGTGTTGGTGGGGCTCCTGTTGCAGGGAGAAGATGTGATGGATCTGTGCCAGCTACACGCCCAAATTAAACACCTTCCTCAGGTTCGCGTAGACGACAGTGCCTTCCACGTTATTTAGTGGGCCTAATGCCGCTCTATGAATGGTAAGGCCAGAGCATGTACAGGCGCTAGTAGATTGGGTGGCTGATAATGCCTCCAGTACCTTCACATTGTCTCCCACCCGGTCCACTGCTGAAAGCTCAGAGTTGGTAGGTCATGGGCAGCTATCTAGTACCTTAAACTCTTGCAAATCAGCCAAGCAGTTTGAGCCCCAAGTTATGCAGCAGACTCTCATGCTTTTTGATGACTTCCCTGGCAGGGTTTCCCCTGCCCATCCACCTAGCCCTGCTCCAGAAGTGGAAGAGATTGAGTGCACTGATGCTCAATCACTTATGTTTGAGGATGAGGACATGGAAAGACCACTGCAGCATGTCTCTGATGATGACGAAACACAGGTGCCAACTGCTGCAGCTTTCTGCAGTGTGCAAACCAACAAGGAGGGCAGGGGTGCAGAAGACTTGGTGGAAGATGATGTGGAGGACGATGAGGTCCTAGACCCTAAATGGGATGAAGGTCATGCTAGTAACCTTTGTAGTTCGGAGGAAGAGGCGGTGGTCGAGGCACTAGCACAGCAAAAAATTGAGCAGAGTGCAGAAGCAGAGCGCCGTCCCCTAGACACTACGCCTGCTACTGCCCACCACACCCAGGGAACGAGCACACCAAAGACAGCTCCAAGGAGTTCCCCAGTGTGGCAGTTCTTCACTAGAGTTGAGCGAACACCTGGATGTTCGGGTTCGAGAAGTTCGGCCGAACTTTCCGAAAATGTTCGGGTTCGGGATCCGAACTCGACCCGAACTTCACCCCGTACCCGAACCCCATTGAAGTCAATGGGGACCCGAACTTTTGGGCACTAAAAAGGCTGTAAAATAGCCCAGGAAAGGGCTAGAGGGCTGCAAAAGGCAGCACAATGTAAATAAGTCCCCTACAAACAAATGTGGATAGGGAAATAGGGACTTAAAATAAAATTTATAAAAATTAACCAATATCTATTGGCAACTTGGAAGAGGAGGAGGTGGAATAGGAGGCTGGGGTGGCAACAGGTGGGAATGCTATGGGAGTTGAAGTTCTCATCAGAGCCAAAAAGGATTCATGTCAGCCTGCAGTGCCACAGGCCTCATTCACAGACTCAGGGCCATGGCTCCCGCAAAGAGGAGAGCAGTCCCGTAACAGCAACACAAGCCTCAGGTCAACCTGCAATGGAACAGGCTATTATCATTTATGTAGGCCCCTGACACCCAGACAGAGGAGAGGTAATTTGACAGTAAAAAGAGATTAATGTCTCTCACCCAGACAGCAAGCAATTAAAGGAAATATAGGCCACTGACACCCAGACAATGGGGCGGTCATGAGACAGTAAAAAGAGTTTAATATCTCCCAGCAAGACAACAAGTGATTAAACGACATATAGGCCCCTGACACCCAGACAATTGGGCGGTCATTAGACAGTAAAACGTGTTAAATGTCTGCTACCAAGACAGCAAGCAAGTACGTGAAATTTTGGCCCCTGACACTCAGACAATGGGGCGGTCATTAGACAGTAAAAAGAGTTTAATATCTCCCACCAAGACAACAAATGATTAAACGACATATAGGCCCCTGACACCCAGACAATGGGCGGTCATTAGACAGTAAAAAGTGTAAAATGTCTTCCACCAAGACAGCAAGCAAGTACGTGAAATTTAGGCCCCTGACACCCAGACAATGGGGCAGTCATTAGACAGTAAAAAGAGTTAAATGTCTGCCACCAAGACAGCAAGCAAGTACGTGAAAATTAGGCCCATGACAACGAGACAGAGGAGAGAGGTCCCATAGCAGCAAAAGAGGCATCATGTCACCCACCAACGGAGAAGGCCACTTTTATTTATTTAGGCCCCAGCACCCAGACAGAGGAGAGAGGTCCCAAAGCAGAGAATCAGGCTTCATGTCACCTACCAATGGAGAAGGCCACTTTCAGATATTTAGGCACCTGGCACAAAGACGGAGGAGAGTTTCATTCAACTTTGGGTTGCCCCGCAAAATAATGGTAAAATAAAAAAAAGACGATTCTATAAGGAAGTGCGCTGGAGTACAAGAATATATGGTTATGGGGAGGTAGTTATAAATGTCTATTCTGCACAAGGGATGGACAGGTCCTGTGGGATTCATGCCTGGTTCATTTTTATGAACGTCAGCTTGCCACGTTTGTTGTGGACAGGCGACTGCATTTGTCAGTAATGACGGCACCTGCTGCGCTGAATACACGTTCAGACAAAACGCTGGCCGCCGGGCAGGCCAACACCTCCAAGGCATAAGAGGCTATGTGGACAATTTGGAGACCCAGAAGTTGAATGGAGCCGAACCATCAGTCACTACGTGGAGGGGTGTGCACACGTACTGTTCCACCATGTTAGTGAAATGCTGCCTCCTGCTAAAACGTTCCGTATCAGGTGGTGGTGCAGTTAGCTGTGGCATGGTGACAAATCTTTTCCACATCTCTGCTATGCTAACCCTGCCCTCAGAGGAGCTGGCCGTGACACAGCTGCATTGGCGACCTCTCGCTCTTCCTCTGCCTTCGCCTTGGGCTTCCACATGTTCCCCTGTGACATTTGGGAATGCTCTAAGTAGCGCGTCTACCAACGTGCGCTTGTATTTGCGCATCTTCCTATCATGCTCCAGTGCAGGAAGTAAGGTGGGCACATTGTCTTTGTACCGGGGATCCAGCAAGGTGGCAACCCAGTAGTCCGCACACGTTAAAAAATTTAAAAAAAAAATTTTTTTCAATATTTTTTTTTTTATTTATTTTTTTTTATTTTATTTTTTTTTTTATTTTTTTTTATTTTTTATATCCTCTACATGCTTTGCCCCTGATTATATGTGTGTAAACAGGGGATCGTCCATGTTGGTAGTATGTAAGAACTAGTGGTATCAGCGCTTGTGTAGTCGCAGTGTGGCAGACTTGGCAGGGGCTGCTGGGTGATTCATATATAGTGAGTAGCTTTTACCTGACTACAGAATAAGTGTTAGCGCAGCAAGGGTCTGCGCAGCACATTATCTGGTAGTTACTCAATAACCAGTCATCCAACTTGAGTGTGGAATAAGTGTTTGCGCAGCTTGGGTCTGCGCAGCACGTTATCTGGCAGGCATCCAATGATTCAACCAATAAATTTAAACCTGACCAGTTCACTGGCTCTTTAAACTGTCAGTCTAATGCCAATGGTACTATTGGCCAATTATAGGATTACAAACTATAAATAGGAGTGTTCAGCATGGTGTTTCAAGTCTGTCCTTTCCCTGAAGACGCCAGTTTATCTGGTGAAACATGTTGGGGGACAGAATCTGTTGGTTTTAGCTCTGCTCGAGTTGCTAAACACTGAGTAGGAAACAGTAGGAAACAGTTATTTACTTTAGGGTGTATGTTCACAGCACCGAGTACCCTGCAGGATTAGTCAGGCAGGTAGTTATACACTGATTGCAAACTTGTGGGAAGGTTAGGAGGGTAGTGCACACCCTCCGTTACCACTAGCAACCTGTGCGATAGCAGTGTGCAAATTCGAGCAGTAGTTTTAACAAGTGTGTCAAAACTCACAAACATTTTTAGAGAACTCCTAATAAAAGTGAAGTTTTACTGATTTAAATATTAAGGGTAAAAGTGGTGAATTGAGCTCAATTGAGCAAAGTTTTTTTGAACCCAGTAGTCCGCACACGTTAAAATGTGGGCAACTCTGCTGTCGTTGCGCAGGCACTGCAGCATGTAGTCGCTCATGTGTGCCAGGCTGCCCAGAGGTAAGGACAAGCTGTCCTCTGTGGGAGGCGTATCGTCATCGTCCTCCGTTTCCCCCCCAGCCACGCACCAGTGATGGGCCCGAGCTGCGTTGGGTGCCACCCCGCTGTGAACATGCTTCATCCTCATCCTCCTCCACCTCCTCATCCTCATCCTCCTCGTCCTTCAGTAGTGAGCCCTGGCTGGCCATATTTGTACCTGGCCTCTGCTTTTTCAAAAAACCTACCTCTGAGCCACTTCTAAGAGACTGGCCTGAAAGTGCTAAAAGTGACCCCTCATCCTCCTCCTCCTCCTCCTCCTCCTGGGCCACCATCTCTTCCATCATCGCCCTAAGTGTTTTCTCAAGGAGACATAGAAGTGGTATTGCAATGCTGATAACGGCGCCATCGCCACTGGCCATGTTGGTGGAGTACTCAAAACAGCGCAACAGGGCACACAGGTCTCGCATGGAGGCCCAGTCATTGGTGGTGAAGTGGTGCTGTTCCGCAGTGCGACTGACCCGTGCGAGCTGCAGCTGAAACTCCACTATGGCCTGCTGCTGCTCGCACAGTCTCTCCAGCATGTGCAAGGTGGAGTTCCCCCTGGTGGGCACGTCGCATATGAGGCGGTGAGCAGGAAGGCCAAAGTTACGCTGTAGCGCATACAGGCGAACAGCGGCAGGATGTAAATGCAGGAAGCGCGCACAGATGGCCCGCACCTTATGCAGCAGCTCTGACATGTCGGGGTAGTTGTAAAGGAAAATCTGCACCACCAAATTCAGCACATGCACCAGGCAAGGGATGTGCGTCAAACCGGCTAATCCCAGAGCTGTGATGAGATTTCGCCCATTATCGCACACCATCAGGCCGGGCTTGAGGCCCACCGGCAGCAACCACTCGTTGGTCTGTTGTTCAATACCCCGCCACAACTCCTGCGCGGTGTGGGGCCTGTCCTCCAAACATATGAGTTTCAGAACGGCCTGCTAACGTTTACCCATACGTCCTGTGCTGAATTTGGTGGTGAAGGTATGTGGCTGACTGGATGAGCAGGTGGAAGTAGATGAGGAGGAAGCCAAGTAGGAGATAGAGGCTACAGGAGGCAAAGAATGATGCCCTGCGATCCTTGGCCCAGCTGCCACTACATTTACCCAGTGTGCAGTTAGGGAGATATAGCGTCCCTGGCCGTGCTTACTGGTCCACCTATCTGTGGTTAGGTGGACCTTGCCACAGATGACGTTGCGCAGTGCACACTTGATTTTATTGGATACTTGGTTGTGCCAGGAAGGCACGGCTCTCTTGGAGAAGTAGTGGCGGCTGGGAACAACATACTGTGGGACAGCTATCAGCTGTTTGAAGCTGTCTGTGTCCACCAGCCTGAATGACAGCATTTCAAAGGCCAGTAGTTTAGAAATGCTGGCATTCAGGCCCAGGGCTCGAGGGTGGCTAGGTGGGAATTTACGCTTTCTCTCCAAGGTTTGTGAGACGGAGAGCTGAATGCTGCTGTGTGACATGGTAGAGATGCTTGGTGACGGAGGTGGTGGTGTTGAAGGCACATCCTCTGTTTGGTGGGAGGCAGGTGCCAACATTCCTCCCGAGGCAGAGGAAGAGGCCGAGGCAGCAGAAGAGGGAGCAGGGGGAGTGAGTTCTTTGTTTTTAAGGTGTTTTCTCCACTGCATTTCATGATTTGCATGTAGATGCCTGGTCATGCAGGTTGTGCTAAGGTTCAGAACGTTAATGCCTCGATTCAGGCTCTGATGGCACAGCGTGCAAACCACTCGGGTCTTGTCGTCAGCACATTGTTTAACGAAGTGCCATGCCAGGGAACTCCTTGAAGTTGCCTTTGGGGTGCTCGGTCCCTGGTGGCGGTGGCCAGTAGCAGGCAAACTCTCTTGGTGGCGGCTGTTCTGCTTTTGCCCCCTGCTCCCTCTTTTGCTACGCTGTTGGTCTCGGTTGGCTCGGTCTCACCACTGCTTCTTCCTCTGAACTATGAAAGTCAGTGTCACGACCTTCATTCCATGTGGGGTCTAGGACCTCATCGTCCCCTGCATCGTCTTCCACACAGTCTTCCTCCCTGACCTCCTGTTCGGTCTGCACACTGCAAAAAGATGCAGCAGTTGGCACCTGTGTTTCGTCATCATCAGAGACGTGCGGACTCTGTTGAGGTGGTATTCCCATCTCCTCATCATCAGGAAACATAGGTGGTTGCTCAAGCCTTACTATCCTTAGAACAGGATTGGGCCCCACCAAATATCGCTGTAAATTCTGGCGGGTACTGGAACCTGAGGTAGTTGGTTCACTAGGACGTGTGGCTGTGGCAGAACGGCCACATCCTCTCCCAGCACCGAAGGGTCCACTAACAACACCACAACTATACCCGCGTCCGCGTCCCTTACTAGATGTTTTCCTCATTGTTACCATTCACCTTTTTTTACAGGCACCTAACACTATTTGGCTATCTATTTATGTACCGTATTACACTAATCCAGGCACAGCAGTAACCACAGATTTAGGAGAATATCAATGTAGACCTAGCATTTAGGCCCTGGGTGAAAGGTATCCTTTTACGGACAGATTTACACTTGGAGATGCACAGAAGCTTGTGAAAAAATATATAGGATTATGCTTTCAGCACTTTGTGTAATATACCCTTTAACGGAAAGAAATTCACTTGGAGATGCAAAACAGTGTTTGCAAATGTAGAGGATTATGCTGTTTTTTAACAGTTACTGTAATATACCCTTTAAAGGAAAGAAATACACTTGGAGATGCCCGCTGAGTGTAATATACCCTTTTACGGACAGATTTACACTTGGCTTGCAACAGCTGGAACACCAGATTTTGGGAATTGCTATTTTGGCAATTGAATTTCACCCCAGAAAATAATATATCGTTTGACGGACACTATGAAACTTGTCCAGTCACAGCTGGAACACCAGATTTACGGTATTGTTATTTTTGCAACAGAATTCCACCCCAGAAAATAATATGTTCTTTGACGGACACTATGAAACATGTCCTTCCACAGCAGAAACCACTGATTTAGAGAATTGCTATTTTGGAAATTAAATTTCACCCCAGAAACAAAATGTATTCTTTGCCAGACAGTATTACACTTGGCTAGCCACAGCTGGAAAACCAGATTTAGGGGATTTCTATTTTTTAAGTGAATTTCACCTCTCAATAAAATATAGAAAATACTATCCTGAGTTTCTAGGGGTGACAATAAGCACAGCCAAGCCCCTAATGTAGGACATATAAAAAAAAAACTATACTATTGATTGATTAATGGACTTGGTGGCAGCTTGTGCTGGCGCACCACAAGACACTAAATGGCAGCCGATCACCCGAGAAAAAAGTGACAGAAAAACACTCTGGGCAGCCTGAAAACAGTGAGCAATTAACTAGCAGAAGTTGAATGATTCAGAGCTGTAGATCGATCACTTCATTAAGTATTTTTGCTGAGTTAATCCCTGCCTAATCTCGCCTTAACATAAGCTGCTTCCTAACCCTACACTAATTAGAGCAGAGTGACGTGCGGCGCGACGTGACTCCAGCTTAAATAGAGGCTGGGTCACATGCTGCACTTGGCCAATCACAGCCATGCAAATAGTAGGCATGGCTGTGATGGCCTCTTGGGGCAAGTAGTATGACGCTTGTTAATTGCTGCTTTACAGGCTTTCAAAATGCGCCATAGAAATCGCCGAACAACGAACCCGAACCCGAACTTTTATGTAAATGTTCGGGTTCGGGTCCGTGTCACGAACACCCCAAAATTTGGTTCAAACCCGAACTATACAGTTCGGGTTCGCTCATCCCTATTCTTCACAAAATGTGCAGACGACAAGACACGAGTGGTTTGCACGCTGTGTAATCAGAGCATAAAGCGAGGCATGAACGTTCTAACCCTGAGCACAACCTGCATGACCAGGCTTCTAAGTGCAAGACACGAGCTGCAGTGGAGTAAACACCAACAAAACCAAGAAAAGTCTCTGGCTCCTCCTGTTCCCTCTTCTGCTGCAATCTCAGCCTCTTCCTCCACCTCTGGAGTGACAGTGTCAAAGGACACCCCACAAACGGAGGATGTGACACCAATGCCACCACGTCCGTCACCTTCAACAAAAAAACACCACAGTGTCCCATGGAAGTGTTCAGCTGTACATCTCCCAAACACTGGATCAAAAGAGAAAGTACCCCCCTACCCACTGGCCCTGATTGCCAGTATTTCAAAATTGCTGGCCTTTCAAATGCTGTCATTCCGTCTGGTGGAGACAGCGATTTTTTAAAACCTTATGGCGGTGACTGTCCCACAGTAAAACGTTCCAAGCCGCCACTACTTTTCCAGGCGAGCCATCCCTTACCTGCACAAGCAAGTGACTGACAAAAAAAGGTGTGCACTGTGCAACGCCATCTGTGGCAAGGTCCACATAACTACTAATACATGGACCAGTAAGCACGGCCAGGGCCATTATATCTCCCAAACAGAACACTGTGTAAATGCAGTGGCGGCTGGGCCTGAGGCGGATAGCTGTTTTGCACAAGTCCTTCCACCCCAGAGGATTGCAGGTCATTTCTCTTTGCCTCCTGTTGCCTCCTCCTCCTACTCCTCTTCCTCCTCAACCACCTCCTCATCCTCTCAGCATACCACCTTCACCACCAACTTCAGCACAGCCACGGGAAATGACAGCAGGCAGTTTTGAAACTCATCTGTTTGGGGGATAAACCCCACACCAACCCCCCAACAACAGACCGATGAGTGGTTGGTGCCACTGAGCCTCAAGCCCAGCCTGGCGGTGTGCGATAATGGGTGAAATCTCGTAGCAGCTCTGGTTCTAGCCGGTTTGACGCACATCCCTTGCCTGGCGCATGTGCTGAATTTGGTGGTGCAGAATTTCCTGTAAAACTACTCCGAGATGTCAGAGCTGCTGCAGAAAGTGCAGGTCGTCTGTGTGCTCTTTCGGCGTATTCACCCTCCTGCTGCTCGCCTGTCTGCGCTGCAGCGTAACTTTGGCCTTCCTGCTCACCGCCTCATCTGTGAAGTGCCCACAAGGTGGAACTCCACCTTGCACATGCTGGAGAGACTGTGCGAGCAGCAGGCAATAGTGAAGTTTCAGCAGCAGCACACACGGGTTAGTCGCTCTGTGGAACAGCAACACTTCACCGCAGCTGAGTGGGCCTCCATGCGAGACCTGTGTGCCTTGTTGCGCTGCTTTGAGTACTCCACCAACCAGGCCAGTGCCAATGACACCATTCTCAGCATTGCTATCCCACTTCTTTGTCTCCTTGAAAAAAGGATGGAGCATTGATGGAGGAAGATGTGTCACAGCTGGAAGAGGAGGAGGAAGAGGTATCATTTCAACGGTTATCAGGCTAGTCATTCACAGGTGGCTTGGAGGGTGGCTTCCTGCACCAATGTAGGCCAGGTACACAATTGTCCAGCCAGAGCACAGTTCCGGAGGATGAGGAGGAGGAGGAGGAGGAACCATGTTTACAGCAGGGCGGTACCCAAAGCAGCTCATGGGCATCACTTGTGCATGGCTGGGGGGATACAGAGGATACAGACGATACACTTCCCACATAGGACAGCTTGTTCTTGCCTCTGGGCAGCCTGGCACACATGAGCGACTACATGCTGCAGTGCTTGCGCAACGACAGCCGAGTTGCCCACATTCTAATTTGTGCTGATTACTGGGTGGCCACCCTGCTTGATCCCCGTTACAAGGACAACGTGCCGTCCTTAATTTCCTCACTGGAGTGTGATCGGAAGATGTGCGAGTACAAGCGCACGCTGGTAGATTTGCTGCTCATGGCATTCCCAACTTACATCGGAAGCTCAGTGGAAGCAAAAGGCAAAGGCAGAGGAGGAGGAAAAGGCTGTCAACGCAGCCAGGGCACCGCCAGCACCTCAGAAGGCAGGGTTTGTATGGCCAAAATGTGGAAAAGCTTTGTCACCACGCCACAACAACTAGCACCACCAGCTGATATGCAACGTCTTAGCAGGAGGCAGCATTTCAGCAACATGGTGGAGCAGTATCTGTGCACATGCCTACATGTACTGACTGATGGGTCTGCCCCATTCAACTTCTGGGTCTCCAAATATACCGACTTCACACAGCCATTGTTATACTCCATCACACTTTCTCTTTGTGTTATTTTATATATTCCACAATGTTTTGTGGTGTACAAAAATTTAATGAAAAAAAACAAAAACGCGTTGGCTGCCTCCACATCCTCCACCGCCGCTTCTACCTACACCGTTAAATCCACCTACACCACCACGTCCACCTACAATGCCACGTTCACCGCCTCCTCAACCTCCTAGTCCATATGGACCTTCCCTATCCACATTTGTTTGCAACGCAATTAACTACATTGTGCTGCCTTTTGCAGCCCCCTAGCCCTTTCCTGGACTTTTTTAGAGCCATTTTAGCACCCCAAAGTTCAGGTTCCCATTGACTTCAGTGGGTTACGGGGTCCCGCCGAACCCAAACTTCCAGGTGTTCGCTCAACTCTAATTAAAGCCAGACCTCTTTGCTCTTTCTCCACTCCACCCTCCTCTGACGCCAGCCATTGGTTGCCAACGCATTTAAACGCACCCTGCCCTACGCCCTTGGGGATCGACGCGTGGGCTCCTGGCAAGGGTTATCGCCAAAATCTGCTGCCTTTCAATATTGTGGACAGAAATCCATTCCAGTAGATGTTGGAGCAGGCCCAACCCAGATGGCGTGTCCCCAGCCACCATTTCTTTGCAAGGTCCGGTGTCCCTGCCCTACATCAGCACATTGTGCAGAATGTATCTCTGTCGCTGGATCATGCTGTCAGCAACAGGGTTCATCTGACAATGTGATGCCTATAACACCATACATGGGCAGGGAAGATGCATCAGCTTTACAGCCCTTTGGTTGTCCCTCGGAGGCGCCGGGAGAGATCATCACATGTAGCATCTGAGTTTGTAGTGCCTCCTCAGGGTGTCCAGGGAAGAACTGCTGCTCTCACTCAAGCCACTGTCTTCACTGCTGCTGGGCCCCCCCAGCAAGCATAGTAGTAACATAGTAACATAGTATATAAGACCGAAAAAAGACATTTGTCCATCCAGTTCGGCCTGTTTCCTACAAGTTGATCCAGAGGAAGGCAAAAAACCCCTGTGAGGCAGAAGCCAATTTTCCTCACTTAAGGGGAAAAAAAATTCCTTCCCGACTCCAATCAGGCAATCAGAATAACTCCCTGGATCAACGACCCCTCTCTAGTAGCTATAGCCTGTAATATTATTACACTCCAGAAATAAATCCAGTCCCCTCTTGAATTCCTTTATTGTACTCACCATCACCACCTCCTCAGGCAGAGAGTTCCATAGTCTCACTGCTCTTACAGTGAAGAATCCTTTTCTATGTTTGTGTACAAACCTTCTTTCCTCCAGACGCAGAGGATGTCCCCTTGTCACAGTCACAGTCCTGGGGATAAATAGATGATGGGAGAGATCTCTGTACTGACCCCTGATATATTTATACATAGTTATTAGATCTCCCTCAGTCGTCTTTTTCTAAAGTGAATAACCCTAATTTTGATAACCTTTCAGGGTACTGTAGATCCCTCATTCCAGTTATTACTTTAGTTGCCCTCCTCTGAACCCTCTCCAGCTCTGCTATGTCTGTCTTGTTCACAGGAGCCCAGAACTGTACACAGTACTCCATGTGTGGTCTAACCAGTGATTTGTAAAGTGGTAGGACTATGTTCTCATCACGGGCGTCTATGCCCCTTTGATGCAACCCATTATCTTATTGGCCTTGGCAGTAGCTGCCTGACACTGGTTTTTGCAGCTTAATTTGCTGTTTATTAAAATTCCTAGATCCTTTTCCATGTCAGTGTTACCGAGTGTTTTACCATTTAATATGTACGGGTGACTTGCATTATTCCTTCCCATGTGCATAACTTTACATTTGTCAGTGTTAAACCTCATCTGCCATTTTTCTGCCCAAGCCTCCAATCTATCCAGATCCCTCTGTAGCAGAAAACTGTCCTCTTCAGTGTTAATTACTTTACACAGTTTAGTGTCATCTGCAAAAATAGATATTTTACTGTGCAGGCCTTCTACAAGATCATTAATAAATATATTGAAGAGAATAGGGCCCAATACTGACCCCTGAGGTACCCCACTAGTTACAGTGACCCAATCTGAGTATCTACCGTTAATAACCACCCTCTGTTTTCTGTCACTCAGCCAGTTACTTACCCACATACAGACATTTTCTCCCAGTCCGAGCATCCTCATTTTATATACTAACCTTTTATGAGGTACGGTGTCAAATGCTTTGGAGAAGTCCAGATATACGACATCCATTGATTCGCCGCTGTCAAGTCTAGAACTTACCTCCTCATAGAAGCTGATTAAATTTGTTTGGCATGACCGATCCTCATGAAGCCATGCTGATATGGCGTTATTTGCTTATTTTCATTGAGATACTCCAAAATAGCATCTCTTAGAAACCCTTCAAACAGTTTACCAACAATAGATGTTAAACTTACCGGCCTATAATTTCCAGGCTCTGTTTTTGGACCCTTTTGAATATTGGCACCACATTTGCTATGCGCCAATCCTGTGGAACATTCCCTGTTATTATAGAGTCCGTAAATATCAGAAATAATGGTCTGGCTATGACATCACTTAATTCCCTTAGGATACGGGGGTGTATGCCATCCGGTCCTGGCGATTTGTCTATTTTAATCTTTTTAAGTCGCTGTTGTACTTCTTCCTGGGTCAGACAGGGCACTTTTAATGGGGGATTTACTTTTACATTCTGCATTTCATCTGACAGTTTATTTTCCTCAGTGAATATAGTGGAGAAAAAAATATTTAATAGTTTTGCTTTATCCTCGTCGCTCTCTGCAACACCCCCTCATTGCTATGTAGAGGGCCGACTCCTTCAGATTTATATTTTTTACTATTTATATAATTGAAGAACATTTTAGGGTTAGTTTTACTCTCTTTGGCAATTAATCTCTCGGTCTCTAGTTTGGCAAATTTTATTAGTTTTTTACATATTCTATTTTTTTCCTTATAGTTTATCAGTGCTTCCTGACTCCCTCCTGTTTTAGCGATTTATATGCTTTCTTTTTGTCATTTATTGCCTTCTTTACGGTTCCATTTATCCACATTGGTCTCTTATTGTTCCTTAGCCTTTATTCCTATAAGGTATGTACCTCTCACAATTAGATGTTACAATGCTTTTAAAAATCTCCCATTTTATGGTTGTATTTTTATTTTTGAGGACTTTGTCCCAGTTAGTTAGGCCTATGGCCTCGCTTAGTTGGCTAAATTTTGCTTTTTTGAAGTTTGGTATTTTTGTTCTTCCCTTTAGAAACTCTCGTTTGAAGGATAATTGGAAGGTTATAACTTTATGGTCACTATTTCCCAGGTGTCCCCCAACCTGCACGTCTGTTGTTCTATCAGGTCTATTGGTTAATACTAAGTCCAGTATGGCCGTCCCTCTAGTGGGGTCCTGAACCAGTTGGGAAAGGAAATTGTCTTTGGCTATTGCCAAGAACCTGTTTCCTTTATGGGATGTACAGCTTTCAGTTTCCCAGTCTATATCTGGGTAGTTGAAGTCCCCATGATAATGACTTCATTATGATTTGCCGCCTCGTCTATCTCGTTTAGTAATAGATTTTCTGTGGACTCTGGTATATTAGGTGGTTTATAATACACTCCTATTAGTATTTTATTATTGTTTTTTGCTCCATGTATTTCTACCCACAGTGACTCCACATGTTCATGTCCCTCAGAGATGTATTCTCGAATTACGGGATTTAGACACGACTTCACGTAGAGGCAGACCCCTCCACCTCTCCGGTTTTGACGATCCTTTCTAAACAGATTGTAACCTTTTATATTAACTGCCCAGTCATAGCTATCATCCAGCCATGTCTCAGTTATTCCCACTATGTCATAGTCCTCCTCACACATCACTAATTCCAGTTCACCAGTCTTGTTAGTCAGGCTTCTGGCATTAGTATACATACATATGACAGGTTTATGTGTATTTTTACCCTACATCTTTCATTCTGAACTGTTCTAGTTCCCCCTTCCATTCCTCCCCCAGACACACTACCTCGCCCCTGGTCTCTATCTGCACTATCTTCCCCTCCTATAACGTAATTACCCTCCCCCAGTCCCTAGTTTAAACACTCCTCCAACCTTCTAGCCATCTTTCTCCCCAACACAGCTGTCCCTTCCCCATTGAGGTGCAGCCCGTCCCTACGGTAAAGCCTGTAGCCAACAGAGAAGTCAGCCCAGTTCTCCATGAACCCGAACCCCTCCTTCCTACACCAGTTCTTGAGCCACTTGTTAACCTCCCTAATCTCCCGCTGCCTTTCTTGTGTGGCTCGTGGTACAGGCAGTATTTCAGAAAATACTACTTTTGAGGTCCTTGCCCTAAGCTTTTGACCTAAATCCCTGAAATCATTTTTAAGGACTCTCCACCTTCCTCTAACTTTGTCATTAGTTCCGATATGGACCATGACCGCTGGATCTTCTCCAGCCCCTCCCAGTAATCTGTCAACCCGATCCGCGATGTGTCGAACTCTAGCGCCAGGAAGACAGCACACTGTTCGGCGATCACGATCTTTGTGACAGATTGCCCTATCTGTACCCCTAATAATTGAGTCTCCCACTACCAGCACCTGTCTGGCCTGCCCTGCTCTCCTGGTCCCCTGCTTACTGGAGCTGACATTCCCCTGACTGGCAGAGGAAGTGTCTGGCTGCAGCGGCGCCGTCCCTGAACTGTCATCCCCCTCATCTGCCAACCGTGCAAACTTGTTGGGGTGTGTCAGATCAGGGCTAGCCTCCCTGGCACTCTTCCCTCTACCCCGCTTTCTTCCCCGTAGCTATGCAATGTGGGGCACGTCCGCTGCCAGGCCGTACTCCAGCTTGTGAGCTTAGGAGAACGGAGACACACTGGACCTGATGTTCTGGCCGCACTACAGGCTACGGTCCAGAAGTGGCTGACACCCTGAAGGCTAGAGACAAATATGGTTGTCTGTGAAGCCCTTCATTCTTCTCCCCCTCCAGACATAAAAATAGTATCGGACCAGATTGCTGTACATTTTTTATGAACTTGCCAGATCTCATTTTCTGTGTCAAGTTGACAGAGATGAAGCAGAGCTGCATTCGTTTTGTGGATTAAGTTTACCTGCAGTTTTATGTCTTGGTTAACACATGGTGGCTTCAGAACAGACTACTAACTCTGCTCTGATGGATGACAGTGTCGGTGCTCCCTGGTGCCTGTCAGCCCCTTCCTAGTGATGTCTGGCCCCGCTTATGTGACACTACCCCCTGTGTGTAGTCAAGCCTCACAGCTAAAGGCTTAATAAGCAGCCTCACCTGCGATTGATGATCCAGGCTGAAGTTGAACACTGGAGGCAGACGTCGAGCACCTGGCCAGCAACTGGGGACCGGTGCTAAGTCATCACCGGCAGGAAGGGGAAATTATCCCAGGGACACTTCCAGACCCGTGCCAAGTTAAGCTGGCTCATCACTGGCTTATGTGCTCAGACGGGCAAAGGACGGATGGGTCCTGCTAATGGCTGGAGCCCACCGTGTGTGCGGCGCCGATCGTGTATGGGTAGGGAAAGCGGCAGTACCTATGCCTCCTCACAGACAAAAGGAGGATAAGAGAGCCGCTGCTAAACCCCACCACTCCTACTGCCCTCTGGCTTGGAGGAATCAGCACACAGTGAGGCAGGCTACGTTACCGCAGTGTACTGCTCCAGACTCTAAGACCCCGATATGGACACTGAGAGTAGACCACTGCAGGCGGCGTGTATAGTTAATTTGTACTAATTTATAGTGTGCTTTCAAAACGTGAAATAAACGTGAAAAAAAAATTGACAATGGAAAATATAGCATTTTGTATGCATGTTACCACATTACTGTCTTAGATTATTTTTGGTGTTGCCCTGGTCTGCTGGGGGCCCATTTCTGGGAACACATTACTGCTGCAAACTTAGAACTTGCTGCTGACAGACGTGTCTTAGTTTATTTTTGGTGTTGTCCTGATCTGGTGGGGGCCCATTCCTGGGAGCACATTCCTGCTGCAAACTTAGAACCTGCTGCTGTCAGAGGTGTCTTAGTTTATTTTTGGTATTGCCCTTGTCTAGTGGGGGCCCATTCCTGTGAACACATTCCTGCTACAAACTTAGAACCTGCTGCCGACAAAGGTGTCTTAATTTATTTTTGGTGTTGCCGTGGTCTGATGGGGGCTCATTCCTGGGAACACATTCTTGCTACAAACTTAGAACCTGCTGCTGACAGAGGTGTCTTAGTTTATTTTTGGTGTGGCCCTGGTCTGGTGGGGGCCCATTCTTAGGAACTCATTCCTGCTGCAAACCTGCTGCTGTCTGCCCTGAAGAGTTAGGCTGAGCTATGTGTAGCTACCATCTACCTGCTACTGTTGCTGTCTGTCCTGATCACGCTGAGTTACGTGTAGGCCTTATACTACACCATTACCTTTAGATGCTGCTGCTGCCTGTTCTACAGAGTTAGTCCGATCTATGAGTAGGCCTTATACTTGACCATTACCATGGTGCTGCTGCTATCTGTCCGGAATCAGCAGAGTTAGTTCCAGCTATGTGTAGACCTTATACTATAGCGTTACCATTTACCTGATCCTACATAGTTGAGTCAAGCAATGTGTAGCCCTGATACTACAGAGTTAGTATATTCTGTAAATTCGGCGGCGTTTAGATTGGTTGGGTGTTGGGTGATCTGTACCCCTTTTTTCATACACACTACCCCACCCCTGCATACCTGACTGGAAAATATATAATGCAAATTTGGCGGTGTTTAGATTGTTGGGTGATCTGTACCCCTTTATTCTTTTACACTACCCCTGCACTGCATACCTGACTAGGAAATATATTCTGTAAATTTGGCGGCGTTTACATTGTTGGGTGCCATAGTTACATGCTGTAAGATCTCCATGATGTCTCCATGATAAATCTGCAGCATGGGGGCCCCTTGTGGCTTCTACACACTTTCAAAATAATCCTTCAGTGGGGCGAATAAATGCAGGAATGACGGGAAAGCTACATGACTTCTTTTTTCTTTAAAACTACCCCTGCACTGCATACCTAACTGGGAAATATATTCTGTAAGTGTGGCGTGTGTTTAGATTGTTGGGTGATCTGTACCTCTTTTTTATTTCACACTACCCCTGCCCTGCATACCTGACTGGGAAATATATTCTTTAAATTCGGCGGCGTTTAGATTGTTGGGTGAGCTGTACCCCTTTTTTCTTTCACACTACCCCTGCACTGCATACCTGACTGGGAAATATATTCTGCATGCTGGTAGATGCGCTGCTGAAGGCACTCGCACCTGACACCGGGACCTAAATGGAAGTACAAGGCGAAGGCAGAGGAGGAGGAAGAAGTCACCAATGCAGCTGGAACACCGACAGCACCTCAGAAGGCAGGGTTAGCGTGGCTGAAATGTGGAAAAGTTTTGTCAGCATGCCACAAGAACCAGCACCACCAGCTGAAATGGAACGTTTTAGCAGGAGGCAGCATTTCAGCAATATGGTGGAACAGTATGTATGCACACGCCTACACGTACTGACTGATAGGTTTGCCCAGGAACGCCCCCCTGATGTGCCGGGCCCACCTAAATTTTAAAAAGAAGAACGCCTCTAAGATGTAAAATTGCCTCCCAGAGGCGAGGGTAAGTGTGTTCCAAGAACTATGTTTTTTTTACCATCTACATAGCTGTCTGAGAGCTTGTTTTTTATGATACAAGTTGTTGTTTTTAATGATGCCATTTTAGGAGGGAGATGGCAAAAATCAGCTATACTGCCACTGAGTTTTTACATTATACATTTTATGGCGTTCATAAATGAGATTACAGCGATACCAATACATATAGTTTTTTTTACATTGCACTACTTTTTCAAAAGGAAGAAAATCTTTTTGCATCACGCTTCCAAAAACCCATAACTTTTTTTATTTCTCTTTCATTGGAGTTGTGTGAGGGCTTGATTTTTGCGGGATAACTTGTAGTTTTTATTGGTTCATTCATTTTGGGGTAAATTACGCTTTTTGATCGCATGTTTCTACGTTTGTTTGGTGGGGAATAAGAATATATTAGCAATTCTGCCCTTTTTTTTTGTATGGACGTGGCGATATCAAACATCTGGGGGATATTTAATTTTTGCTAATTTTTTTTATTGAAAAGCATATTTTCAATGGAAAAAAGTGTATTTTTATTGGAATTTTTAAAAATGTAATAAATGTTTTTTTTACCATTTAAAAGGGGACTACAACAGGCAATATTTTGCTTTTAAAATATGCACTATCCCTATCGCAACTTCAAGAATTCGCTAATATTTCAAATAAAGTGATATACATTCGTAAAAACGAATATTCGTCAATTTCTTTTCATCTAAACCCATTACCTGCCTGCTTACTGCTTGTGGGCCAATGTCAGAAGGCTGCAATTTCAAGTAAATTTGAATATTCTTCATTATTTTATATAGGTTATGTTATGAAAAAATAATCGGTAATTAAATATGCGCATTAATCGAATCGCCTAAGGGTGTTAGGCAACTTTCCTATTGGGTTAGCTTGGTAGAATTTTCGAATATGTTGTATATAGCGCTATATTAGTAAAATTGCGAATATAGCAATATATTCGACATATTCGACAATTCTACCAAGCCAACTAGTAGGAAAGTTGCTTAAAGCCCTTACATGATTCGATTAACACGCATATTTAATTGAAGATTTTTCGCATAACATAAACTATATTAAATAATGAAGAATATTCAAAATCAGTAATCACTAAGATAAAATAGCCTCAGCCAGGGGACAGTGGAGCCAGGTGTTCCCCTCAGTCCACCACTGGTCGACCTTCGGTCTGACAATGCAGGCGACGAAGAGGAGGGTGACCAGGAATGGGTGCCACCTCCCTTGTCAGGTGACCGCAGAACTGATGAGGAAGGTAGGCATCAGAGGCAAACGGTGCGCCAGGTCACCAGGGAGCCCAGTGGCAAGGGCTCCACTGGTAATGGCAGCAGAAGGAGGCAGCAGTTGTGGCAGCAGCAGCAGGTGCCACATCCACCTGTGCGCACCGAGCCCGAACAGGTGCAAGCCAGCACCGCACCATCTGACAGGAGGTCGGTGCAGAAGTTGCCTGTTTGGGCTTACTTCACCCTGGCAGCAGACAATGTCACAATTGCCATCTGTCAGCTATGCCATGTTCAACTGCAGCGGGACAACAGCCTGCCCCCTCACAGGCTGATTGTGGACAGCATGACACAGAGGAACTCCACCCTTCACATGCTGGAGAGGTTGTGGGAAGCAACTTCTTTACTGGCTTCTGGGCTCTGATGTGCCCATGTACTTAGCCCACAGTGTGTCCAGCACCAATCGTGTATGGGTGGGCCAAGCGGCGGTACACATTCCTCCTCCCAGACATAGGGAGGAAGACAGAGCTGCTGCTAAACCATGCCAGTCCTTCCGCACTAAGGCTCGGAGGAATCACCACACGGTGAGGCAGGCTGTGTTAATGCAGTGTTCTGCTACAGACTAGTTAGGCCTGATATGGAAACTGAGAGAAGAAGGGTGCGGGCAGAGTCGATAGCTTCTTTGTTATTCATTTATATTGTGGGTTCAGAAGCTAAAATAGCTTTCCCTTAAATATATTAAACTAAAAACATAACATTAACTATCCGTGTTATCCCATTACTGCTTTACACAATGAACCTACTACTGTAAAATGTGTTTGTCATATTTTTTGTGTTGGCCAGGTCTGGTGGGGGGTCCAATGGGAACACATTCCTGCTGCAAACTTAAAACCTGCTGCGGTCAGAGGTGTCTTAGTTTAGTTTTGGTGTTGCCCAGGTCTGGTGGGGGGTCCATTCCTGGGAACACATTCCTGCTGCAAACTTACAACCTGCTGCGGTCAGAGGTGTCTATGTTTATCTTTGTTGTTGTCCAGGTCTGGTGGTTGGTCCATTCCTGGGAATACATTCCTGCTGCAAATTTAGAAGCTGCTGTTGCCTGTCCTGCTGAGTATTTCCAAGCTATGTGTAGGCCTTATACTCGACCATTACCAAAAGCCTGCTGTTGCTGCCTGTCATGCTCATGCTGAGTTACCTACGGGCCTTTTACCACACCATTACCTGCTGCTGCCTGTCCTGCTGAGTTGGGCCGAGATATTTACAGATCTTATACTCGACCATTACCAAAAGCCTGCTGCTGCTGCCTGTCATGCTCATGCTGAGTTATTTATGGGCCTTTTACCACACCTATACCTGCTGATGCCTGTCATGCTGAGTTGGGCCAAAATATGTGTAGGTCTTTTCTCGACCATTACCAAAAGCCTGCTGCTGCTGCTGCTGCCTGTGATGCTCATTCTGAGTTATCTATGGGCCTTTTACCACACCATTACTTGCTTCTACCTGTGCTGCTGAGTATTTCAAAGCTATGTGTAGCCCTTATACTCGACCAATACCAAAAGCCTGCTGCTGCTGGCTGTCATGCTCATGCTGAGTTATCTATGGGCCTTTTACCACACAATTTCCTGCTGCTGCCTGTCCTGCTAAGTTGGGCCAAGATTTGTGTAGGCCTTATACTTGACCATTAACAAAATCTTGCTGCTGATGCTGCTGCTGTCTGTCATGATCATGATACTTTATGTTTATGTCTCATACTACACAATTACCTTTACCTGTTGCTGCTGCTGTTGCCTGTCCTGAATCGGCGTAGTTAGTCTCATCTATGTTTAGACCTTATTCTACAGCGTTAACATTTACCTACTTGGATCTGTAATGATCCTGCGTAATTTATTTTTTACTGCTGCTGTCTGACATGATACTGCTTGGTTAGGCCCATCGATGTGTAGGCCTTAAACTGTAGCGTTACTACATTGCCTTTCCCACCTTGATGTAACTTATCAAATCATTATGAGCCTTCTATTGGATGATTACTGCATGGACAATTATCTTTCAGCTGGCAACAAGTTATTTAACCCCAACTGGTGCAATAAGTTGCTTCTCATTTCTTAAACAACCATGTGAAAGACACATCTCGTGTTTGTGTAAAAAAAATGTTAGTCTGTTTGAAAAGAGTCAGATTATTGGCATACATAAAGTCGATAAAACATTAATCTGTGGTTGATGCAGTTGGTCAGGTCTAGGTTCAACTACTGTATGTGGTCCAAGAATGATGTTAGCTGACTTCATGATTCATGAACATACTGAATTAACAGTTTATTACATCCATGAATTTTTTTCTTCCAGGATGGTATGGGCATTTTCCAAGCTAACAATGTCAGGATTCATCATGCTCAAATTGTGAAAGAGTGGTTCAGGGAGCATGAGACATAATTTTCACACATGCATTGCCCAACACATAATACAGACCTTAACCCTTTTTAAAAAAAAAAAATTGTTGTAGTTTGAAATTTTTTTTTAGGACTAGCAGTGCATTTCCCTGCTGCTGTCTGCCGTTATTATACAAAATCTATATGTGCTATTGCAGTACAGTCAGTGTTAACAAATACCTGTTGGTCCACAACCAGTGTGGACCAATTATACTCAATAGGACTTGTTCAAGTATAGAGTATTAGTATTCTCTTAAACTGGAGTGCATGTTTCATATTTTCGCATGTGCTCTGTTTCATTATGTATTGTCAATAATTATATAATTCTATATATGGAAATATTTTTTTTTTATTGTTAAAAAAGATTGTGCGGTGTTATGCTTCATTCACAAAATATGCTGAAGTTGGGTTTGGGGAGGCCCCGTTGTGGTTCTCATTGTTGCAAGGTGGGAACCGCATGTGGCCTTCCCTTGTCAAATGGTCGTTTGCAGTTAATGTTGTACCAGACTGATTGATGAACTTAATAAAAGTTTACTATTTTATTATTTTATTTTATGTTTACATACGGACATAGGTTGGAAAATGGTGTTGTCTGTCTTCCTGGGAAGGATGCCTGACTTCCGTGTTGACCTCTCTACATGGTTGGGTGTGACTGGTGTTATACTCAGCCGTGTGGGAATCCGGTTTTGTGAATGTAGCGTTATTGCCACATGTATATATTGATTGAAATATTTATATTTATATTTTAATTCTTGACAAATATGTAATCATAATTTGCACATGCACACTTTATATAAACACAGCTTTTAAATTAGCAGTATAAACTTTAGACTATCTAATGTTCTTGAAGCCATGTCACCAATTTGAGAGTGATTATACTCCTTGCCTCACATTTTTATGTCTGTAAGGCGGAAGCTATGCTCCGACATGAACAGTGAATGGGAGCTATCTAGGATCCATGCTGGTTAGTTCTTAGCCCATGTGTTTGTAATTTTAGTATTGTAACAGCTTATTTTTCCCTACAAACATTTTTTATAATTTTTTTTATTTTTTTTATTTCTCAAGCAGATGAATTAAGCTAATGGTATTAATAAACATAGTGTTAGTGAAGTTTTTAATTTGTTTACTGTATGCTTACTAGTATCACATTTTCCTATATTTATAAATTATATTTCTTTAAGAGAAATTTTAATAAGCATTTTACTTTTAGGTGATGCACGTAATAATATCTTTCTGTGAAAAATCACAACATTAACTATAAAACATTGTCATTGGCACTATTAACTTTGGTTACTCCTTGATAAATGTCCAATTGTATTGAACAAAAAGTTAATTACTGTTTAATAAACACACAATTTCGGTTTAAACTTAAGGGGCATTCATTTTTTGTTATGTGATATCTTGGACTACATTATATTGGACTTTACAATCTTAAACTAATAAATTAGATTAAAAAATGTGAAAAAATATATTATTTTTTATGCATGGGAGATCACTCAGGAAGTGACTGAAGAACAAACATTCGGCTGTTGGGTTAGTATAAATTTTTTATAGTTATTTACCCCGTCTGCCGAGGCACATTCCTGGGAAAATTTTCCTGCTCCAAACTAATAACATGCTGCTGCCTGTTCCTGCTGAGTTAGGCGGAGCTATGTGTAGGCCTTAAACTTCAACGTTAACTTACCATCTGCCTGCTGCTCTTGTCCTGATCCTTCAAAGTTATGTGTAGGTCTTATACTCCACCCAATGACTGCTGCTATTGTGATGTTCCTCCAGAGTTTTGTGTAGGCCTTATGCTACACTGTTACCAATAATTGCTGCTATTATCCTGAATCTTCAGAGTTTTGTGTAGGCCTTATACTACACTGTTAACAATGACTGCTGCTCTTATTCTGATCCTTTAGAGTTTGGTGTAGGCCTTATACTACACCGCTCACAATGACTGCTGCTATTATCCAGATCCTTCAGAGTTATTTGTAGGCATTATACTCCCCCATTTCTATGTACCTGCGACTGTCAGTCATGATACTGATGGGTTATCCCTAAACAAAATCCATTGAAAAGCAATTGCTTAACGCATTTAGTTGCATTTAGTTGAGATAACACGTCTTATAAAGCATGTGTGTTAACCCTGCTACATCCGTAAAACAGTACCATAAAAGTATGTAAAAAAAAAAATTCAAAGAATATAGGTAAACAACTAAACCTTTATGAAAACTTTCAATTTGTAAAAAAATTATAAACAACTATAAAATCAAGCCAACTTTTGGAGTTTGTCGTTGAGGTTTGGCAGCCCCTCCAAGGCCTTGTTATACTTCTCCTCCATTTGAAGCATTTTATGGGAGAACTGCAGCTTGAGCTCCCTTAACTTCCTCAGCTGGTACTCCCGGAGGTCTTTTATATTGTTGCGATACTCCCGCTGAAGCTTAAGGATTTTTTCACGAACTTCTCTTTGTACTGTTAAGACCCAAAAAAAAAAAAAATATGTATATAAATAAGTTTGTTCTCAGATTACAAGACAATTAGGGATTATTGTATAAATCTGCGGACAATTTACATCTCAATTTGTTATATTTCCATAGTTGTTTATTTAGGAATAGTTCATATAGTTTGATATTTTGCTAAATATTTGCGATGTATCTCACATTCGAATATGGCACCTGCAGCACATTACTAGTGTGTGGTTGGATGCTTGACCCATGGTGATCAAGAGACAGCAGTGCATAACACAAAAGTAACAGGCAAAATATGTAGTTAGGAACAGGCCAAGGTCAGGGTGGGCATAGTTCATGGAAATATGAAAAACAGAACCGAGGTCAGGCAGCATGGGGTCATTATGGTAAATCAGGTCAGTCAGTGAAGGGTAAGTGGAGTGGAGTAAGGAAACAGACAGAGGTTAGTACACAGACACAAAAAAATAAATAAAAAAAATGCAAAGGACAAGTGAGCTGGGGAAGAAACCCAAAATATCCACAGATTGCTATCCATTGTCTGGTGTAAATTAGGGTGCATGTGCTAGCCCTTTAGGAGCCTGAGTGAGCATGCACTGTTTGGTCACTGAAAAAGGGACCTGGCTAATCAGCAGGTCATAGCGGGTCATAGCGGCCTGTCTGAAGTTTGGCACCAGGAGGTGGGTCTGGTCTGCCAGGTAAGGAGAGTGGGATAGCAATAGCTTGCGGCCACCAATGCCATATGGTATAGTCTAAAAGCTGAATTTTCTTTTCTCTTTTATTATGAAGCCTATTTATAAAATAAATATTTAAAATAGTTGCAAAAGTAAGCTTTAATTATTTGTATCAAGTAAAGTAAGCCAAGTATAATTTTTGATCTTGTCAGGAACATACCTTGCCAGGATCCAGTAAACAGCTGGTCAACCTGTGAGCCTGGACACTGAGCCAAACAAGTCTCTTGCTCAGTGTCCAATCCCAGATCTAGACGGAGGATAAATAAGACTAGCATTTGCTATTTGTCTTTGACTGTGATTTTTTTTGTCCATGCCCCTGTTAGTTATGTGTGTTCAAAGCTCTGTTTGATTCCTGTTGGACATTCCTGTGTACTGATTTTGGCTTCTATCTGGATTAAACCCTCGTCTACTGATTAGGCTGCAATTGTCTTTCCTGGTGAACAGTTTTTGGCTTCTGTCTGAATTTACCCCTAGCCTGCTAAGTTATTCCCCTCTTATTTTCCTGGTTTGGACAGTACTTCTCTCCTGCTACTTCTTGGCATCTGATAGGTCTGCTAACTTACTCCACAGATTTAACCTGGGTCCCAAGCAGCTGAGCCCAACTGGCCCTGTGACAGGCTCTGGTTAACATCTAGAAGTAGTCTTAGATCTGCTAACCAGAGTGGTGAAGGAAGATAGGTAGCATATGTAGAGTTTGCTGTCAATAGTACTTGCGTACTGAATGGCCCTATTATTTTCAATATATTTATTAATGATCTTGTAGAAGGCTTGCATAGTAAAATATAATTTTTTGTAGATGACACTAAACTGTGTAAAGTAATTAACACTGAAGAGGACAATATACTGATACAGAGGGATCTGGATAGATTGGAGGCTTGGGCAGATAAGTGGCAGATGAGGTTTAACACTAACAAATGTGAAGTTATGCACATAGAAAGGAATAATGCAAGTCACCCGTACATACTAAATGGTAAAACACTCGGTAACTGACATGGAAAAGGATCTAGGAATTTTAATAAACAGCAAACTAAGCTGGAAAAAACAGTGTCAGACAGCTGCCGCCAAGGCCAGTAAGATAATGGGCTGCATCAAAAGGGGCATAGACGCCTGTGATGAGAACATAGTCCTACCACTTTACAAAGCGCTAGTTAGATCACACATGGAGTACTGTGTACAGTTCTGGGCTCCTGTGAACAAGGCAGACATAGCAGAGCTGGAAAGGGTTCAGAGGAGGGCAACTAAAGTAACAACTGGAATGGGGCAACTACAGTACCCTGAAAGATTATCAAAATTAGGGAGATCTAATTACTATGTATAAATATATCAGGGGTCAGTACAGAGATCTCTCCCATCATCTATTCATCACCAGGAATGTGACTGTGACGAGGGGACATCCTCTGCATCTGGAGGAAAGAAGGTTTGCACACAAACATAGAAGAGGATTATTTATGGTAAGAGCAGTGAAACTATGGAACTCTCTGCCTGAGGAGGTGGTGATGCTGAGTACAATAAAGGAATTCAATAGGGGCCTGGATGTATTTCTGGAGTATAATAATATTATAAGTTATAGCTACTAGAGATGGGTCATTGATCCAGAGAATTATTCTGATTGCCTGATTGGAGTCGGGAAGGTATTTTTTATTTCCCTTAAAGGGGTTATCCCACCTTTGAATTTGCTGGCCGTCGCATCGCTTTCCTGCTCTTCAACCCGCTCAGTCATAAGGCGTTGTCCTCTGTATTGACTGACAGCGGGATGAGCGCTCTATAGCGCCACTGATTCCGCCTACCCTGACTGCGTGCTCGCTCCCGTGTCAGCAGTACCTTCTGCCAGCAAGCACCTCATACTCTCCTCCCTTCATGCTCCCATCACCATTGTAAGATCAATCTCATACACCCTGTGATTATACCGCTACTCAGTGTCATGGCCCAGCATATTTGCAATACCAAATATAGTTCCTCTGTATGATCCCTGTAACCACTGTTCTTCTTTGCCCCATAGTGCATAGTCAGCGCACATTCAGGGAGTCTGTGTGGTGACAGTCTGGGGACAATCTTGGGGGCTGTGTGGTGTCAGTCTGGGGACAATAATGGGGGCAGTGTGCAGACAATTATGGGGGCAGTGTGGTGGCAGTCTGGGGACAATAATGAGGCCAGTGTGGGGACTATTATGGGGGCAGTGTGGTGGCAGTCTGGGGACAATAATGAGGCCAGTGTGGGGACAATTATAGGGGCAGTGTTGTGGCAGTGTGGGGCAATAATGGGACCAGTGTGTGGACAATTATGGGGGCAGCGTGGTGGCAGTGTGGGTACAATAATGGGGGCAGTGTGCAGACAATTATGGGGGCAGTGTGGTGGCAGTCCAGGGAAAATAATGAGGCCAGTGTGGGGACAATTATGGGGGACATGTGTGGACAATTGTGGGGGCAGTGTGGTGGCAGTCTGGGGACAATAATGGGGGCAGTGCGTGGACAATTATGGCGCCAGTGTGTGGACAATTATGGGGGCAGTGTGGTGTCAGTCTGGGGACAATAATGGGGGCAGTGTGGTGGCAGTCTGGGGACAATAATGAGGCCAGTGTGGGGATAATTATAGGGGCAGTGTGTGAACAATTATGGGGGCAGTGTGGTGGCAGTCCAGGGACAATAATGAGGCCAGTGTGGGGACAATTATAGGGGCAGTGTGGTGGCAGTGTGTGGACAATAATGGGACCAGTGTGTGGACAATTATTGGGGCAGTGTGGTGGCAGTCTGGGTACAATAATGGGGCCAGTGTGGGGACAATTATGGGGGCAATGTGTGGAAAATTATAAGGGCAGTGTGGTGGCAGTCTGGGGCCAATAATGAGGCCAGTGTGGGGACAATTATGGGGCAGTGTTTGGACAATTATGGGGGCAGTGTGGTGGCAGTCTGGGTACAATAATGGGAGCAGTGTGCGGACAATTATGGGGGCAGTGTGGTGGCAGTCCAGGAATAATAATGGGGCCAGTGTGGGGACAATTATGGGGCAGTGTGGGGACAATAATGGGACCAGTGTGTGGACAATTATGGGGGCAGTGTGGTGGCAGTCCAGGAATAATAATGGGGCCAGTGTGGGGACAATTATGGGGCAGTGTGTGGACAATTATGGGGGCAGTGTGGTGGCAGTCTGGGAACAATAATGGGGGCAGTGTGCGGACAATTATGGGGGCAGTGTGGTGGCAGTCTGGGGACAATAATGAGGCAAGTGTGGGGACAATTATCGGGGCAGTTTGGTGGCAGTCTGGGGACAATAATGAGGCCAGTGTGGGGACAATAATGGGGCCAGTCTGGGGACAACCTTTGGGGCAGTCTGGGGAAAATTATGGGGCCAGTGTGGGGACAATTATGGGGGGCAGTCTGGGTAAAATAATGGGGTAGTGTGCGGACAATTATGGGGGCAGTGTGGTGGCAGTCTGGGGACAATAATGGGGGCAGTGTGTGGACAATTATGGGGGCAGTGTGGTGTCAGTCTGGGGACAATAATGGGGGCAGTGTGCAGACAATTAGGCGGGCAGTGTGGTGGCAGTCTGGGGACGATAATGAGGCCAGTGTGTGGACAATTATGGTGGCAGAGTGATGGCAGTCTGGGGAAGATAATGAGGCCAGTGTGGGGACAATTATAGGGGCAGTGTGGTGGCAGTGTGTGGCAATAATGGGACCAGTGTGTGGACAATTATGGTGGCAGAGTGATGGCAGTCTGGGGAAGATAATGAGGCCAGTGTGGGGACAATTATAGGGGCAGTGTGGTGGCAGTGTGTGGCAATAATGGGACCAGTGTGTGGACAATTATGGGGGCAGTATGGTGGCAGTCTGGGTACAATAATGGGGGCAGTGTGCGGACAATTATGGGGGCAGTGTGGTGGCAGTCCAGGGACAATAATGAGGCCAGTGTGGGGACAATTATGGGGGACGTGTGTGGACAATTATGGGGGCAGTGTGGTGGCAGTCTGGGGACAATATTGGGGGCAGTGTGTGGACAATTTTGGGGGCAGTGTTTATTTTTTTTATGATTCAAAGGCAACCAGTAAGGATTACAATGAGGGTTTATCCGAGTCAGAACTACATGAACTGGAGACAACTATGTCATCAATGCAGGTAAGTGTAATCATTTATTTGTTTTCTTGATGGTTCTATATACTTTTTATGTAATGGTTTAATAATCAAAAAAGTTTATTTATTTATTTTTTTATTGGGCGACAGATCATCCCAAGACATCACATAGTCTTTATAGTATAATTATAAGACAATGAATAAACAAATTTTTTTGGGTTGAGAAACACTTTTTCCACTCAGTTTTCTCTCTTTTTTTAAAATAAAATATAAAACACCATAAATTGTAAATAGATTACCGTAAAACCGAGAACCAACAAAGAAGACTTTGATAAAAAAATATATTTCTGTTGTATTCTGAACCCCGTTATTTCAAGCAAATCTGTAAAGAACTATATATATATTCTATATAGGACCTTTTTTTGGTCGCGGCCTTACATTTATTTAGCAGAAAAATAATTTTTATTTTTTAATAATAAAATTTGCGTTATTACATAGTATGTTATAACTAATTACAAAACTTTTTTTTATTTTTATTTTTTTAACTAAGATATCAGAGAGTGACAGAAGTTAGCTCAATCAAAGTCTTGATCCCGAAAATTTTGAGGAAGATGAGGTATTGAACAAGCAAGTAAATGTAAAATTTATATTTTTTCATAAATAAATTAACCAAAAATTTATATTTTCTGTTATATTTTTTATAGCAATTTGGACCTAAAATATTTTTTTTTATTTTTTCCAATGGACATAAGTCAGTTGGGTTATGTTCATCCGTTTATTTTATTTTTTGTAATTTAACATAAAAATAGGAACCAAATAAATTAAATGTAGGAGATTTTTTCTGGAGGTGGAACCCTTTTTTAAAAAAAATTCCAGCAAGCCGATCTTAGTATTTTTTATTTTTTTTAAATCTCTATGATGTAATACTGTTTCTATTTTTTAGTAAATTATTTCTAAATCATTTTAAAAAATCACAGTAATAAAAGTATTTATTTTCTTTAAATATTTTTTTTTTCATTTTCTATAGGAAATGATTAGTCTAATTGAGCGCCTAAGGAAAAAAAAAAATAAGAAAGCAAACCCAGGTGAAGACTATTGTTTTCAGACCGACCCGTTATGCTTCCCAGAAGAGTATTCTTGTATTAAAGAACAAGACCCAGAGAAAAGAATGAAAGAATTGGACTGGTGTACATGTGGAGGGTGTGAAATCATGAACTCTGTGAATGATTGTTTATGTTGCTCCGAGATCTATGCCTTGGAAAGTTTCCTTTCACCTGAAATAACATGCATATGTAAACATCCATCTTTCAAGGATGTGTGTCAAGACAGGGATGAAATTATTCGTCTTCTTACATCTATGCAAATTGTCTCAGGTCATGCTTTTGACATAGAAAATCCAAGGTAAGTAAAATATTACTTTAGAAATAAATTACTACTGTATTGCCACTTGAAGTGACTGGTCTTTATTATTATAAAACCGGTCATTCTATGTGATGGGTATTATCTTCAAACCTGTTACTTTATGTATTTGAGACATATCCAATAAAAAAAAAAAATCATGTATATGTTACTCAAATATCGAAAAATAGTCTAACCATCTCGTTTCTGTTTCACCTTTCAGATGTCTTCGTCTAGCCGCATATCGAGCATTTTCTATGTGGGTACATGGCCCACTAGGTAAACATAATCGGAGACCGATACCAACCTGTGTAGTTCTACAAATTAGAGCCAACTTTCCAGTTCAAAATGGTTCTTACACTGGTTTTCAATATTATCAAGATGTGCCACTTACCCAATCTGATTTGGATTTAAATTTTTAGAGAAATGTTCATATTGTTTAGATTAGATAGATGTTTTACATTTTTATTACTTATTGGTAAATTAACACTCTGTCTAAATACTCGAAGCACTAATTGAATTATTATGATTCTCTATTTTCAAATACTTTTTTTTTTCCTCAATACATTATTCACGCCTTGCTACCATGATTTTGATAAACTGGCAACCCAAAATCACTGCAACGTTTATATCCATTAGCGATGGGCATATTCTTGTTTATATTGATTGTATTTATAAACATAACACATGAAATGCATGTTTTTTAAGAACGTCGACATGAGCCATGTATCATATAAAAAAAAAAAAACTAAAATGAAAAATAGACAATATGGAGATTCATAATTATTGAATTGGTATATTGAAATTATTTTGTTCAAATGTTCAAGTCATTTAACCCAACTGAAAAATAGTTTTTATATTTTTTCAGATGTTGGTAAAAATAATATGTTCTCAATTTTTTCAAATAATAATTGTATATTTTTGTATGTTTTTTGATACAAAGTGATGTAGCACTTCCATTCATTCATGGTGTGTACTACTGAAAGTACTTACGCTTTTTAGTCTTCTGCAAGCACATTCTCTAAAATGTTGGCCAATGTTTTCCTTCACCGTAAATTATAAATATTAGGCTGCGGCAACAAAGAACAGTTTTTGAATTTATTACTAATTTGTTACTAAAGAGGACCTTTGACTTCGGATGTAGGTAGTGAGATACTCACGCTACTTTCCTGGTCGGCTTTCCTCTCCCAGGCAAAACACAAGTCCCCGCTTCATACAAGAAATCCCTGCATGTGAGAACTAATGGGGACCGGAGAGGATGAACCGGGGCTATTTTGAAAATAAAAACATGTGGCCATGACCTCAGCGGGGGCCGACCAGGAAAGTAGTGTGAGTATCTCACTACCTACATCCGAAGTCCTAAAAAAAATCACAAAAAAAAACCCATCTTCGACTAACTGTGCCTATTAAAGCGTAGTGTAAACATTTTAGAGAATGGAGTTGGACTTTTAGCGGCAGTACCATTGCACAAATTGTTATGCCTTTTTTTAATTCTGACATCTTGAGAAGTTTTCCTTTTAACAGAATCAGTTTTTTTTTCAATTGGTGCAATATTTTTGGGGAGTGATGTTCTTGTTGACTCCCAATCACTGTCAATCTTGTTTTCAGCAAAAAGAAATATGTTATTCAGAATTTGTTTCAGGAATTCATTGGAACGACTTTCATATAGTGTCTTGACCACCCAAGCCTTACGGGCTTTTGAATACTCAATGCGAAAACGTTTGTTTCTTGCTTCTTCATTGTTGTTTTCAAAACTTCGTAAAGCGACTTGAACTCTGTCAATATTTCTATTGTGATCTAGAACAGCCAAAGTGGTGCGTGCCATCATACCATCAAAATAAAATTGGACACGCTTGGGTCTGTATTTTAGGGCGCTTGTATGAAAAACTTCCAACTCGCCAGTGTGACAGAAGAAAGATAAGTGTTCCAAATCACATAGGAGTGTTTGATTTTCTATAATAGCTTTTAATTTGGCAAATGCTGAAGAATCTTCAAGTAACTATTTAGTGTGTGGTTGTCCAGTTGGATGATCGCACTTAAAGTATGGCCCGTCATCATCCCATTCGTGTACATTGACAACATGATAACAGATGGACTTCCAACGTGCCAATAAATCGGATGGATCCTCTTTACAATTTCTGGCACACCACCATAGATGGTTTTTGATTGACTGTATCCATGGAGAAATCTTCTCACAGTTTCTCGATTTTGATGCAGCCAGTAATTTTTGGCCAACAGATTTTGCCATATGCCAGACATCAAATTGGTGTTTGATGTGTGGATAATCTTCCCTTACAATTTTTCTTATCGCTACATGTCTGTCGGTGGTAATGATTCTGACTTTTACGTTCGATGCTAGGATTCTATCCAATGTTTTCTTGAAGGCTATTTTTTCCAAGCTTGTCCGAGTTTGTAGGGGGAACAATTTGTTCAACTGTAAAGTCTACTATTTTTGAAGTTTCTGTGTTCAACATAGTGTAGACACAGTATTTGGCTGAAAATCCAAGGCTATCTGATTGCCCGTCGCCTGCAAGTCATACTGCTTGTTGTCCGATTGATGAGATCACATTGCTTCTTTCTTGTTTCCAATGGTAATGAATCATTGGAAACAAGTATGTTTTCTGATGCCTGTAATGAGTTGATTTAGAGATTCAGAAAATGTTCATAACTTCAAACAAGTTCTTTATTTTTTAAAAATGGTTACCGCTGAGTAAAATACCACTGGAGATCAATACGTTTCCAGCAGGTCCACAATTAACTAGGGGCTGGCTAGTCAAAGGTATTTGTGGTGACCTTTTGAGCATCTCACATCAACATATATAGCAGAACCCGAATGTCTAATACCAATATGCGTTATTTTTTCACCGCAGGACTTACGGTACTGGCATGGAATCATAAAAATAAATTTTTTCAAACAACTATTATAAACTATGAATTTAGGCTCCTGTGGATCATTCTCCACCTCCAATAATATTGGATCCATATTGTCAATGCTAGAATTTGCACTAAAAAAGTCTGTTTCATCGTCATCGCTGTTTTCCGAAAGGTCACTTAGAATTTCGTCCTCCTCAACATCTGAATCCTCCTGTGGCAATGCAAATGAATTAGCATTGTTTTGAAATAAATTGTTTTCATCAAATTTCTCTCCTACCTCCTCCCAATCCAGTTTTCTGGCAACCGCGGATCGCATTTTTGGAACAGGTGAACAATTGTGAATCAGAGGACATTGTGGTGTGCCACACACACTCATTGGGGTGGAAGTGAGAACAGTTTTTTCTGGACTTTTAAAACTCTTTGGGGGTGGAATTTGAATCTGATATCCCAACATTCTGAAAATCAAATCTTTGTTCACTGGCTATTTCATGATCAACATCTTCTATTGTATTTTTAGAATTTTGAACTGATCCGCAGTCTTTTGTTCTGTCACATTTCTAACTGAAAAGACCCTCTAACGAGGTTATGATATCAATATTCTCATTATTTATTTATTTTTTGTTCTTTCCTCTGGTAATTATGAGGATCTGTCAACAACTTACATGTTGTTCCGTGATTTTTTTTTTTTGTTTGTTTTATTGTTTGCATCCCACAATTTTTCTTAGAGGTCAGAGAAGAGGCCGTTACAAAAAGTTTTTTGTCGTCATACCAATGATAAGTCGGTGTTTGTTGATATATCATTTTTTGTCCTGTTACTGTAGACGTTTTTATCAGCTGCAGCTGAGGGATTGGAAAGGTTATGCATCTGAACATATATTGTGTCCCCAACTATTAGTGCATCTAAAACAATGTTACTGGTTGATGTGGACGTATCAGAAGACATGTTGTTCTTATCGGGTTCAGATACTCATTTCCGTTTCCATGGCGTTTTTTCTGCATAGTCACTATCTATTTGCAATGCAGGGTCTTGGGAAACCAAAGTTTGGTTTTCCTTCGGCATTCTATATATGTCGGGAAATAGGGTCAGTAGTGCATGTGCACACAGTTTTTTCCTTGTACCTCCATGCTGATACAAAAAATAATCAAAATGACGGGAACATAGTCTTTAGTGGTCCGTCTCTTTTCCTTTATAAATTCTGTCAACCCAGTCATCCAAATATTCAAGAAACTGGGGGGCTTGCATTAGCCAATGCCGTATAGATTGTTTGTCTTTCGGGAAAGCATGCATAATAACATGTTGGTCTTTGTTTTTTCATGTGTTGCCGCAACCGGGAATAATGTAGGATGGCATGGTTGGTGATATATTTTGCCTATAAAATTAGATATAAGGCATATTAGCGATTTGTGGTTTCTCAATAAATACTATGTTTGCACTTCCACTACACCATTCTTCAAAGTACTTATTATCATAAATATAAAAAAGCTTTGTCTGTGTCATCTGTGCTTATGTACTCCATAATGTCATCCCCTGAGTGTCCCCGTGATGACATCCCCTCTATGTCCCTCTGCTCCTTATTGTTCTCCCCTCTGTGATGACATCCCCTTTCTGTCCCTCTGCTCCTTCTTGTCCTCCCTTCTGTGAGGACATCCCCTCTATGTCCCTCTGCTTCATATTGTGCTCCCCTCTGTGATGACATCCCCTCTATGTCCCTCTGCTCCTTATTGTCCTCCCCTCTGTGATGACATCCCCTCTATGTCCCTCTGCTCTGTATTGTGCTCCCCTCTGTGATGACATCCCCTCTATGTCCCTCTGCTCCCTATTGTTCTCCCCTCTGTGATGACATCCCCTCTATGTCCCTCTGCTCTGTATTGTGCTCCCTCTGTGATGACATCCCTCTATGTCCCTCTGCTCCTTATTGTGCTCCCTCTGTGATAACATCCCCTCTATGTCCCTCTGCTCCTTATTGTCCTCCCCTCTGTGATGACATACCCTCTATGTCCCTCTGCTCTGTATTGTGCTCCCCTCTGTGATGACATCCTCTCTATGTTCCTCTGCTCCGCTCTGTGATGACATCCCTCTATGTCCCTCTGCTCTGTATTGTGCTCCCTCTGTGATGACATCCTCTCTATGTCCCTCTGCTCCTTATTGTCCTCCCCTCTGTGATGACATCCCTCTATGTCCCTCTGCTCCTTCTTGTCCCCCTCTGTGATGACATCCCTCTATGTCCCTCTGCTCCTTATTGTTCTCCCTCTGTGATGACATCCCTTTCTGTCCCTCTGCTCCTTCTTGTCCTCCCTTCTGTGAGGACATCCCTCTATGTCCCTCTGCTTCATATTGTGCTCCCTCTGTGATGACATCCCCTCTATGTCCCTCTGCTCCTTATTGTCCTCCCTCTGTGATGACATCCCCTCTATGTCCCTCTGCTCTGTATTGTGCTCCCTCTGTGATGACATCCCTCTATGTCCCTCTGCTCCCTATTGTTCTCCCTCTGTGATGACATCCCCTCTATGTCCCTCTGCTCTGTATTGTGCTCCCCTCTGTGATGACATCCCCTCTATGTCCCTCTGCTCCTTATTGTGCTCCCCTCTGTGATAACATCCCCTCTATGTCCCTCTGCTCCTTATTGTCCTCCCCTCTGTGATGACATACCCTCTATGTCCCTCTGCTCTGTATTGTGCTCCCTCTGTGATGACATCCTCTCTATGTTCCTCTGCTCCTCGCTCCTGTGATGACATCCCTCTATGTCCCTCTGCTCTGTATTGTGCTCCCTCTGTGATGACATCCTCTCTATGTCCCTCTGCTCCTTATTGTCCTCCCCTCTGTGATGACATCCCCTCTATGTCCCTCTGCTCCTTCTTGTCCCCCTCTGTGATGACATCCCCTCTATGTCCCTCTGCTCCTTATTGTTCTCCTCTGTGATGACATCCCCTTTCTGTCCCTCTGCTCCTTCTTGTCCTCCCTTCTGTGAGGACATCCCTCTATGTCCCTCTGCTTCATATTGTGCTCCCTCTGTGATGACATCCCCTCTATGTCCCTCTGCTCCTTATTGTCCTCCCTCTGTGATGACATCCCCTCTATGTCCCTCTGCTCTGTATTGTGCTCCCCTCTGTGATGACATCCCCTCTATGTCCCTCTGCTCCCTATTGTTCTCCCCTCTGTGATGACATCCCCTCTATGTCCCTCTGCTCTGTATTGTGCTCCCCTCTGTGATGACATCCCCTCTATGTCCCTCTGCTCCTTATTGTGCTCCCCTCTGTGATAACATCCCCTCTATGTCCCTCTGCTCCTTATTGTCCTCCCCTCTGTGATGACATACCCTCTATGTCCCTCTGCTCTGTATTGTGCTCCCCTCTGTGATGACATCCTCTCTATGTTCCTCTGCTCCGCTCTGTGATGACATCCCCTCTATGTCCCTCTGCTCTGTATTGTGCTCCCCTCTGTGATGACATCCTCTCTATGTCCCTCTGCTCCTTATTGTCCTCCCCTCTGTGATGACATCCCCTCTATGTCCCTCTGCTCCTTCTTGTCCCCCCCTCTGTGATGACATCCCCTCTATGTCCCTCTGCTCCTTATTGTTCTCCCCTCTGTGATGACATCCCCTTTCTGTCCCTCTGCTCCTTCTTGTCCTCCCTTCTGTGAGGACATCCCCTCTATGTCCCTCTGCTTCATATTGTGCTCCCCTCTGTGATGACATCCCCTCTATGTCCCTCTGCTCCTTATTGTCCTCCCCTCTGTGATGACATCCCCTCTATGTCCCTCTGCTCTGTATTGTGCTCCCCTCTGTGATGACATCCCTCTATGTCCCTCTGCTCCCTATTGTTCTCCCTCTGTGATGACATCCCTCTATGTCCCTCTGCTCTGTATTGTGCTCCCTCTGTGATGACATCCCTCTATGTCCCTCTGCTCCTTATTGTGCTCCCTCTGTGATAACATCCACATCCCTCTATGTCCCTCTGCTCCTTATTGTCCTCCCCTCTGTGATGACATACCCTCTATGTCCCTCTGCTCTGTATTGTGCTCCCTCTGTGATGACATCCTCTCTATGTTCCTCTGCTCCGCTCTGTGATGACATCCCCTCTATGTCCCTCTGCTCTGTATTGTGCTCCCCTCTGTGATGACATCCTCTCTATGTCCCTCTGCTCCTTATTGTCCTCCCTCTGTGATGACATCCCTCTATGTCCCTCTGCTCCTTCTTGTCCCCCTCTGTGATGACATCCCCTCTATGTCCCTCTGCTCCTTATTGTTCTCCCTCTGTGATGACATCCCCTTTCTGTCCCTCTGCTCCTTCTTGTCCTCCCTTCTGTGAGGACATCCCTCTATGTCCTCTCTGCTTCATATTGTGCTCCCCTCTGTGATGACATCCCTCTATGTCCCTCTGCTCTTATTGTCCTCCCTCTGTGATGACATCCCCTCTATGTCCCTCTGCTCTGTATTGTGCTCCCTCTGTGATGACATCCCCTCTATGTCCCTCTGCTCCCTATTGTTCTCCCTCTGTGATGACATCCCTCTATGTCCCTCTGCTCTGTATTGTGCTCCCTCTGTGATGACATCCCTCTATGTCCCTCTGCTCCTTATTGTGCTCCCCTCTGTGATAACATCCCCTCTATGTCCCTCTGCTCCTTATTGTCCTCCCCTCTGTGATGACATACCCTCTATGTCCCTCTGCTCTGTATTGTGCTCCCCTCTGTGATGACATCCTCTCTATGTTCCTCTGCTCCGCTCTGTGATGACATCCCCTCTATGTCCCTCTGCTCTGTATTGTGCTCCCCTCTGTGATGACATCCTCTCTATGTCCCTCTGCTCCTTATTGTCCTCCCCTCTGTGATGACATCCCCTCTATGTCCCTCTGCTCCTTCTTGTCCCCCCCTCTGTGATGACATCCCCTCTATGTCCCTCTGCTCCTTATTGTGCTCCCCTCTGTGATTACATCCCCTCTATGTCCCTCTGCTCCCTATTGTGCTCCCCTCTGTGATGACATCACCCTATGTCCCTCTGCTCCTTTTTGTCCTCTCCTCTGTGATGACATCCACTCTTTGTCCCTATGCTCTGTATTGTGCTCCCCTCTGTGATGACATTCTCTCTATGTCCATGTGCTCCACAATGGATTCTCCAATTTTTTTCCCATGTGTAACATAATGGGTAGACCTCCACTTCTACCTGTGGAGATGGGCAGTGACATTTGAGACTGAAATAGGCGATTATCAACATCATCGCTTGCACTCTCTCACTTACATAGCGGTGCTGACACTCTGTTACTGCTCCCGGACTTGCTGGCTCTAATCTAGGTTTGCTCTAGTGCTGCGCAACAAACAGAGCATGAAGCAAGACAAGATACTGAAAAACGAGCGCCGTGCGCATTCATGGAAGAATGGCATCCACAGTCTATATCGAGGTAGTTTCGGCCGCCGCGCATGCGCGGCCATTGCTTTCGGCTGGTGAAAGGTGGCTGTAACCAAGGGAGGACACGGAACAACAGTGACGTAACTGGGGGAGGATTATATTGAATATGGTGCAAATTAGGTAAATGATTATATTTAGGAAAATTTACAGGATCACAGCATGGACAGATTTAACCCTATTCATTTTGATGGGATAACCCCTTTAAGTGGGGAAAATTCACGTCTACCTCACAGGGTTTCTTTTTGCCTTCCTCTGGATCAACTAGCAGGATGACAGGGCGAACTGGATGGACAGATGTCTTTTTTCGGCCTTATGTCCTATGTTACTATGTTACTAAGTCTTCGACAGTGACCCTGTATTCTTCCTCATCTTTACTGAATCTTTACTGTCCACTTGCAGATGTTACAGAAAGAGAATCCAGATTTATATCATCCCTGGGACACAGAGAAGTCTCTGTATACCAAAAATGCATGTTTATGGGGGAGTTGGAAAGCCAACAGTTATCTGTGAGATAACATATGTAACATAAAGTTATTTGCTTTCTTGTAATTAAGTGTTCTTGCATGGCAAGACCACTTACTGTTATCTCACAAATATATTCTTATTATAGCCAAATGTACCACCCTAACTCCTCCCACAGTTTTTACACTACATAGACAGTAATATACTGAAAAGTGTGGATTGTTTCCGATTGGTGTGCTATTACTTTGTGGAATGTTTTGCCAAATGATTCACAAAATATCTACGTTTTTGTGGCGAAATTGGTCACGGAATGTTCAAAACTAGAGTGGGAGCTGACAAAAGCTAGAGTGTGAGCTGAAAAATCAGGACATGATTTATAAACTGCCACCACTCCCTAATTTTCAAGCCCACCTACACAAATCTTATATCAAAACGTTCAGCTGCTAGCCACAATCAATTGGTTAGTGTAATGTTTACTATCTTTACTCACTCCAAACACTCCACACAGTTACTCTGCCCACTCCATAAAGTTACTCTGCCCGGTCCAACCTTTCCACAGTTACTCCAGCCACTCGAACCACACAACATTTACTCAAGCCACTTCACCCAGTTACCCCGCCCACTCCAGTTGTAGACTACTGGTGGAGGCAAGAACACTTCACACAATTTCCCTAGAAATTGTAGCTTTTCTAGTGTAATATGTTACTGTACATTGTGTATAAATTTTAGATATTTTTTTGGGTGACAAACTGTATAACTAATGTGGGACTTTTTAGCTGATTCAATTTATTTACAAAACATAAAAAGTATGGCAGCATACATTGAGAAAGTATATCATTTGAGTCCATATCTGCTCAGTGATCAATTTCCATTTTTATGTCAGAAATGAACATCAAAATTGAACATCTTTCTCTAGGTATCCTGAGAATTCTGTAGTCTCCATAAAATTTAACCTCTTTTTCCTCTTTGACCTTAAGTCTTGGCTGCCATTACTTGTTATAGTCCTTTCCCTTCTGACGATTCACTTCAGTAGCTTTATTGCTGATTGCACAATAATGTAAGTGTTTTTATATTCATCCTGAGTCCCCTTCAAAATTGCCCTTCTAGATGAAAACTTGCTAGAAAAGCCTCCAGTTTTTTAACCTATGATTTTAATGCAGCTTGTATAAACAAGAGTCAATCTTTGCACTTAGGGTTATCTCCAGTATATGTTATGTAACGCTGCTCCATTTTCTAGATCTGAAAAGTCAGACACTCAAGAGACATGGTATTCTATCAATCTATTTTGCTTATCTTTTCTTTCAATGTAAGATGCAACACTGTAAACAGTTATGAAAGACTATTCATTTTTCATATCTAGTCAGAAAGTAAATACTAAATGGTCTGTCAAGTTAAAGAATACAAGTCAAAACTGAGACCCAGAATTACTATTCTTATCAGTAAAGACGGAAGCTTTGCTCTCTCAAATGAGAAGGTCTGATATTTTAAGTATGAAAATTATGCTGAAACTGTTAAATTGTAGCTGAAAAACATTACTACTGGGAGCAGCAAGTAAAAGTAAGAAAAATTAAATGCCCCATTACTAGTGTTGAGCTAACCCGAACTGTAAAGTTCGGATCCGTACCGAATTTTGTGAGTTTGGGTACCCGGACCCGAACTCAAACTTTTCCAGAAAGATTTGGGTTCGAGTTCGGTGTTCAGGCATTTAATGAAGCTTTTGAAAGGCTGCAGGGCAGCCAATCAACAAGCTTTTAAGCTGTGGGCACTTAGAAGCCAATAATAGCATGGCTGTGATTGGCCGGTGCATCATGTGACCCAGCTTCTATACAAGTTGGATCATGTGTAGCACCGCCCATCAGCTTTGAGTAGTGCAGGGAAAGGAATCAGGCAGCTGAAGCATGGGGGGTTGTTAGGAATCTGGCTATTTGTTTTGTGGGTGACCTATAATAATTTCTTGTGGGTGCAATACACCAGCTTTGCACCCCTGACAAAGAAATATAATAATTAATCTGGCTGTTAATACTGTGGGTAAACTATAGAGATTTTTTGTGTGGGTGCAATGCACCATTTTTGTACCCCTGACACAAAAATATAATAGTTAATTTGTCTGTTGGTTAGATGGCTGACATATACCCATTTTTGGTGTGAGATAAACTTGCACTTTATACATGAAAGGGAAATTAATAAAGTTAATCTGACTGTTAGTTCGGCCAGTGACATATACCTATTTTTGGCATGAGATACACGTGTACTGCATATGTGACAGGGAAATTAATATAATTAATCTGACTGTTAGTTTGACCGGTGACATATACCCATTTTTGGTGTGAGGTACACCTGTACTTCATATGTGACAGGGAAATTAATACAGTTAATCCGTCTGTTAGTTCGGTGAGTGACATACTCCCATATTTGGTGTGAGGTACACCTGCACTGCATACCTGACAGGAAAATTAACATAGTTAATCCATCTATTAGTTCGGTGGGTGACATATACCCATTTTTGGTGTGAGATACATGTGCACTTTGTACATGACAGGGAAATTAACCACTTCAGCCCCCCTAGCTTAAACACCCTTAATGACCAGGCCACTTTTTACAATTCTGCACTACACTAATTTCACCGCTTATTGCTCCGTCATGCAACTTACCACCCAAATGAATTTTGCCTCCTTTTCTTCTCACTAATAGAGCTTTCATTTGGTGGTATTTTATTGTTGCTGACATTTTTACCTTTTTTGCTATTAATCAAAAATTACCGAAATTTTTGCAAAAAATGAAATTTTTCACTTTCTGTTGTAATTTTTTTTTTAAAAACTACATTTCTATATAAATTTTTCACAAAATAAGTGTATATTTATTGGTTTGGGTAAAAGTTATAGCGTTTACAAACTATGGTGCAAAAAAGTGAATTTCGACATTTTGAAGCAGCTCTGACTTTCTGAGCACCTGTCATGTTTCTTCAGGTGCTAGAATGCCAGGAAAGTATAAATACCCCCCAAATGACACCATTTTAGAAAGAAGACACCCCAAAGTATTTGCGGAGGGGCATGGTGAGTTCATGTATGATTGCCACTGAGGAAGGGGTATTGTGCACCCCGAAACGCGTATGGTCGGACCCCCAGAATAAGTGAGGATCACACTACCTACTATCCCCACCACAGCACCTACAACAAACCCAGGACGCCGCGTGAGAGGTGATTGGAAAGTTGTAGTGCGCACCAGAAAACCTGGAGGCGCGCGTAATCAACCACACGGACAACACCAGCGTGGGTGATATTGGGAGTAATACCGAAGGAGAGCCTGGAACAAAGGGGTAAGACTGTTTCATCATTATTAGTGCCGGCACTAGTGTTTTAGAGAGCGGTATCATTGTCCAGCGGGACGCCGCTGTGGACACCGTTTTTGACGGAGTGGACCGTTCAATCTCACCTCAGGTGAGGGTATTATATTTTCATATAGTGGGACTATTTCTACTATCTGTTGATTCAACCCAGCGAACTTTGTATTGATCAGGTGCACTTGCGATCTGGCATGCTGAAAACCATACCACTGCCCTGACTAACCGAGAAGTGCATACAGCTACACTTGTGATTTCAGTTGCGACTATCTTGAGAGACTTGAGTTTGAGCAGAGTGTAATAGACACGATTAGCTGTACCTACTATCTTCGGTACGGTCCTGAGACAACCCTGCGATTGTTTTTCTAGTGCATTGTTTTTCTAGTGCACCATTCTACATCATTGACTTATTATTGTGGATGCTGTTATAACAGTTCGATGGTGGTTGTTTTCGCAACTATTTCAAGTGGATTAGATTAACATATTCCAGTCTATACCTTTGCTACCAACCCTGTATTTTTATGCTTTTATACCCATTATCAATTTTACATGGTTGAGGGATACCACTGTTGGTACGTATAAGCGGGATTGAGTTAGATGTACTGCAGAGACAGTCCGAACTGGACATAATACGTCTTGCAGGCCATCTTATCAATCACCACCAGTGTGATTTGGACTACTTTTGTCTATTTATACATTTTGTATATTTTTATACACTATATACCTACCAATTTCCCGTGTCACTGGACTGCAATGTGCATGGGCTAGCCTGCAAGGAGTTATATATTGATGTGCCAAATGGAATGATTTTTTATGTATCTTATTTATTTTTATTAACTCAAATAAATTAATAGCCACAGTTTTCCAGTAGAGTGCCCAGTCTATTATTTTTCTTTTTATACTATACCTAATTAAGCAGAGAGGTGGTACTGCTAGACCGAGAGCACCTCACTGGTGTACTAGTGATACTGTGCGTCCACCCACTCAGTATACTTTTGAGTTCATGTATCATTTCATTTTTTTTCACAAGTTAGCGGAAAATGAAACTTTCTGAGGAAAAAAATAAAAATAATAATGTTTCCATTTCTGCTAACTTCTGGCAAAAAAAAAAAAAAATCTCCCACGGACTCACTATGCCCCTCAGTGGATACCTTGGAGTGTCTACTTTCCGAAATGGGGTCACTTGTTGGGTGTGTTTACTGTTCTGGCATTTTGGGCGGGGCTAAATTGTGAGCAGCCATGTAAAAGCTAAAGGTACTCGTTGGAATTTGGGCCCCCTTTGCGCACCCAGGCTGCAAAAAAGTGTCACTCATGTGGTATCATCGTACTCAGGAGAAGTAGGGCAATGTGTTTTGGGGTGTATTTTTACATATACCCATGTTGGGTGAGAGAAATATCTCTGTAAACTGACAACTTTGTATAAAAAAATTTAAAAAGTTGTCGTTTACAGCGATATTTCTCACACAAAGTATGGGTATATATAAAAATACACCCCAAAACTTATTGCCCTACTTCTCCTGAGTAAGGCGATACCACATGTGTGACACTTTTTTGCAGCCAAGATGGGGCCCTAAAACCAATGAGTACCTTTAGGATTTCACAGGGCATTTTTACGCATTTGGATTCCAGACTTCTTCTCACACTTTAGGGGCCCCTAAAATGCAAGGACAGTATAAATACCCCACATGTGACCCCATTTTAGAAAGAAGACACCCCAAGGTATTCTGTGAGGGGTATGGTGAGTTCATGTAAAATTTTATTTTTTGTCACAAGTTAGTGAAATATGAGACTTTGTAAAAGAAAAAAAAAAAAAATCAATTTCCGCTAACTTGTGCCAAAAAAAATTTAATTTCTGTGAACTTGCCATGCCCCTCACAGAATACCTTGGTGTGTCTACTTTCTAAAATGGGGTTATATGTGGGGTATTTATACTGCCCTGGCATTTAGGGGTTTCCCAAAGCGTGAGAATTGAAATGCTTTAAAAGCTGAGTAAACGCGAAAAATGCCCCCTGAAATCCTAAAGGTACTCATTGTTTTGGGTCTTTGCGCGCATCGTGGCTCCATGAAAATGCTTCAGGTACTTCAATGTAGCTCATTTGGCTGCAAGTACACATGTGGATCACTGTACCAGGAGAAATAGGGCAATGTATGCTTAGGGTGTAGTTTTACATATACCCCTGCTGGTGTGAGAAATATCTCTGTAAATGACAACTTTTAAAAAAAAAATTATACAAAGTTGTCAATTTACAGAGATATTTCTCTCACCCAGCATGGGTATATGTAAAAATACACCCCAAAACTCATTGCCCTACTTCTCCTGAGTACGGCGATACCACATGTGTGACACTTTTTTGCAGCCAAGATGCTCAAAGGGGCCCTAAAACCAATGAGTACCTTTTAGTAGGGCATTTTTACGCATTTTTCTTCTCACGCTTTAGGGCCCCTAAATTGCCAGGGCAGTATAAATACCCCACATGTGACCCCATTTTGGAAAGAAGACACCCCAAGGTATTCTGTGAGGGGCATGCCGAGTTCACAGAAGATTTTTTTTTTGGTACAAGTTAGCGGAAATTGATTTTTTATTGTTTTTTCTCATAAAGTCTCCCTTTCTGCTAACTTTTGACAAAAAGTAAAATTTTTCATGGACTCACTATGCCCCTCAGCGTATACCTTGGGGTGTCTTCCTTCCAAAATGGGGTCATTTGTGGGGTGTTTGTACTGTTCTGGCATTTTGGGCGGGGCTAAATTGTGAGCAGCCATGTAAAGCTAAAGGTACTCGTTGGAATTTAGGGCCACTTTGCACTCAGGCTGCAAAAAAGTGTCACTCATGTGGTATTGCCGTACTCAGGAGAAGTAGGGAAATGTGTTTTGGGGTGTATTTTTACATATACCCATACTTTGTGTGAGAAATATCGCTGTAAATTGACAACTTTGTATAAAAAAATTTAAAAAGTTGTCATTTACAGAGATATTTATCTCACCCAGTATGGGTATATGTAAAAATACACCCCAAAGCACATTGCCCTACTCCTCCTGAGTACGGCGATACCACATGTGTGACACTTTTTTGCAGCCAAGATGCGCAAAGGGGCCCTAAAACCAATGAGTACCTTTAGGATTTCACAGGGCATTTTTACGCATTTGGATTCTCACGCTTTAGGACCCCTAAAATACCAGGGCAGTATAAATACCCCACAAGTGACCCCATTTTGGAAAGAAGACACCCCAAGGTATTCCGTGAGGGGCATGGCGAGTTCACAGAAAAAAAAAATTTTTGGCACAAGTTAGCGGAAATTGATATTTTTTTTTACAAAGTCTCAAATTTCACTAACTTGTGACAAAAAATAAAATTTTGCATGAACTCACCATACCCCTCATGGAATACCTTGGGGTGTCTTCTTTCTAAAATGGGGTCACATGTGAGGTTTTTGTACTGCCCTGGCATTTGAGGGTCTCGCATTAGGAGTTTCTGCAATTCTCCTTATATTGAGCATACGGGTAATGAGATTTTTTTTTTCCGTTCAGCCTCTGAGCTGAAAAAAGAAAAAAATTGAATGGCACAGATTTCTTCTTTCGCATCGATCAATGTGGATGAAAAAATCTGTGCCAAAATCAGTGACTGCGGTGCGGTGGGCTGGGCGCTAGCTACCTAACAAGTAGCTAACTAACTGGCGGTGATAAGGGACCCTTATGCCCCATTCACACGTCCGAAATTCTGTTTGCGGAATGGAATTGCGTACCCATTCATTTCTATGGGGACAGACTTTGTCCCATTCGGATCCGGAATTGCGGATCCGCACTTACGGGTCTGCATTTCCGTTCCGCAAAAATATAGAACATGCCCTGTTCTTGTCCGCAATTGCGGACAAGAAAAAGTATTTTCTATATAGTTCTGGCAATGTGCGGATCTGCAAAATGCGGAAAGCACATTGATGGTGTCCGTGTTTTGCGGATCCGCGCTGCGGATCCGTGGCACGGATATGTGAATCCGTGGATCCGCGGATCCGCAAAACACATATGGACATGTGAATAGAGCCTTACAGGGGGGTGATCAGTGACAGGGGGGTGATCAGGGAGTCTATATGGGGTGATCAGGGGTTAACAAGGGGTTAATAGTGGTTATAAAGTGAGGGGGTGGGGGGTTAGTGTAGTGTTTGGTGCAACTTTACAGAGTTACCTGGTCCTCTGGTGGTCGCTCCCAGTAAATGGGACCACCAGAGGACCAGGTAGCAGCTATATCAGACGCTGTTCACAAAACAGCGTCTGATATAGCTCTTTGATCTAATTTATTTTACATTTACAGCCTGCCAGCGATTGATCATCGCTGGCAGGCTGTAGTATAACTGCAGAGCCGCGCTCTGCTGTGAACGCGCGTGCGCGCGTTCACAGCAGATCTCGCCTCTCGCGAGATGACGCGCGGATGCGTCAAGGAGGAACAAACTTGCCGCCCCCTGGACGCATCCGTGCGTTCAGCGGTCGGCAAGCGGTTAATATAGTTAATCTGACTGTTAATTTGGCCGGTGCCATATACCCATTTTGGTGTGAGATACACATGCACTGCATATTTGAAGGGGAAATTAATATAGTTAATCCGTCTGTTAGTTCGGCCGGTGACATATACCCATTTTTGGTGTGAGATACACATGCACTATATAAATGACAGGGAAATTAACCTCTTAAGGACACAGGGCGTACATGTACGCCCTGCGCTGATGTTTATAGATGGCGCCCGCTCCTGCTGGATGTGGGAGCCGTAGCCACAGGTGGCCGCCTGATTCTTCAAGCAGACACCCACTGCTCATGTTCACAACCGGCAGTAATGTGTGGCGATCAGAGGATACTGGGTCTCTATGAATGAAACGCAGGCTGCTGCATAGTATTTCCTATGGAGCAATAGCCTGTAATAGGCTCCATAGGAAATATGCGATTTTCTTATATATTCCAATGCTATTGCATTAGAAAGTATGAGAATAGCAATCTAATGATTGCATGTTATAAGTCCCTATGGGAACTATAGGAAAGTTTAAAAAAAAACTGTAAAAAAATAATAATTAAAAATAACCTAAGAATTCAAATCACCCCCCTTTTGCCATTTTTGAAAAAAAAAAAAAAACACATCATGGGTGTCGCAATGTGTGTAAACGCCCATCCTATAAAAATATAAAAATATTCCCCATACAGTAAACAGAAAAACGTGTAGAATAAAACTAACTGGTCAGTTTTATCGCACATCAAACGTTGTAATTTAAAAACTCGTAAAACTGTGGTGGAATAGCTTTTTTTGCAATTTCACCACATTTGGAATTTTATTTCCTGCTTCCAACTACATCATATGCAATATTAAATGGTGGCATTGGAAATTAAAACTTTTTCCGCAAAAAACAAGCCCTCATATGGCTATGTGAACTGATTACTAAAAAGTTATGGCTCTGGGAAGGCAGGGAGCGCAAAACGAACACGCAAGAAAAATAAAGAAAAAAACTCTGGTTAAGCGGTTAATATAGTTAATCTGACTGTTAGTTCGGCCAGTGACATATACCCATTTTTGGTGTGAGATACACGTGCACTGCATATGTGACAGGGAAGTTAATATAGTTAATCTGTCTGTTAGTGTGGTGGGTGACATATACCCATTTTTGGTGTGAGATACATGTGCACTTTATACATGACAGGGAAATTAATATAGTTAATCTGACTGTTAAATTGGCTGGAGAAATATACCCATTTTTGGTATGAGATACACATGCACTGCATATTTGAAGGGGAAATTAATATAGTTAATCCGTCTGTTAGTTCGCCCGGTGACATATACCCATTTTGGTGTGAGATACAAGTGCACTGCATATGTGACAGGGAAATTAATATAGTTAATCCATCTTTTAGTTCGGTTGGTGACACATATACCAATTTTTGGTGTGAGATACATGTGCACTTTATACATGACAGGGAAATTAATATGGTTAATCTGACTGTTAGTTCAGCCGGTGACATATACACATTTTTGGTGTGAGATACATATGCACTGCATATTTGACAGGGAAATTAATATAGTAAATTCATCTGTTAGTTCGGTGGGTGACATATACCAATTTTTGGTGTGAGATAAGCGTGCACTTTATACATGACAGGGAAATTAATATAGTTAATCTGACTGTTAGTTCAGCTGGTGACATATACACATTTTTGGTGTGAGGTACGCCTGCACTGCATATGTGACAGAGAAGTTAATATAGTTAATCCATCTGTTAGTTCGGTGGGTTACATATACCCATTTTTGCTGTGAGATACACGTGCACTTTATACATGACAGGGAAATTAATATAGTTAATTCATCTGTTAGTTCGGTGGGTGACCTCAAAGAATGAGAAGAGCATCAAGTAAGTGACATGGCCCTGGTCGTGGTGCGGCTGGTGCTAGTGGAGCTCCTGTTGCAGGGAGAGGATGTGGTCGATCTGTGCCAGCTACACGCCCAAATGAAACACCTTCATCAGGTGCACCTTCCTCAGGCAACAGGAAGTTCAGTGTCATTTTGTAGGCCCGAATACCAGTTTATGAATGACGAGGCCAGAACAAGTAGAGGCGGTAGTAGATTGGATGGCTGACAGTGCCTCCAGTTCCCTCACATTGTCTCCCACCCAGTCCCCTGCTGAAACTGCAGAGTTGGCACCTGCAGCCCATGGGCATCTGTCTTTCACCTCTTGCACCCTTGCAAATCAGCCAAGCAGTCTGAGCCCCAAGGCATGCAACAGTCTCTTATGCTTTTTGATGACTCTGCTGTTGGGGTTTTCGTGGGCCATCCACCTAGCCCTGTCCCAGAAGTGGAAGAGATTGAGTGCACTTTATGTTTCAGGATGTAGACATGGGAGGACCACCGCAGCACGTCTCTGATAATGATGACGAAACACAGGTGCCAACTGCTGCGGCTTTCTGCCATGTGCAGACCGGCGAGGAGGGCAGGGGTGAAAAGTGGGTGGAAGATGATGTTGAGGATAAGGAGGTCCTAGATCCCACATGGAATCAAGGTCATGCGAGTGACGTGTGCAGATGACAGGATGCGAGTGGTTTGCACGCTTTGCAATCAGAGCCTGAAGCGAGGCATAACTGTTCTAAACCTGAGCATCACCTGCATGACCAGGCATCTAAATGCAAAGAACAAGCTGCAGTGGAGTACACGCCTGAAAAACCACAAAAGATCTCAGGCTCCTCTTGCTCCCTCTTCTGCTGCGGTCTTGGCCTCTTCCTCCACCTCTGGAGTGACCATGGCACCTGCCACCCTGAGGATGTGGCAGCACCACCGTCACCCAGCATGTCTACACTGTCCCAAGGAAGCGTTCAGCTGTCCATCCCCCATACACTGGAGAGAAAGAGGAAGTACCCCCCTACCCACCCGCGATTCCTGGCCCTGAATGCCAGCATTTCAAAATTTTTGGCCATTGAAATGCTGGCATTCCGTCTGGTGGAGACAGAGACTTATAAAAAACTTATGGCTGTGGCTATCCCACATTACATGGTTCCCAACCACCACTACTTTTCCAGGTAAGCCATTCTGGCCCTGCACAACCAAGTGGTGGACAAAATCAGGTGTGCACTGCTCAGCGCCATCTGTAGCAAGGTCCACAGAACTACCGATACATGGACCAGTAAGCAAGGGCAGGGACGTTATATCTCCCTAACTGCACACTGGGCGGATAGCAGTTTGGCACATTTCCTCTCACCACCAAGGATTGCAGGAATTTATCGTTGCCTCCTGTTGCCTCCTCCTCCTACTCCACTTCCTCCTCTACCGCCTTGTCATCCGGTCAGCGTAACACCTGCATCACCAACTTCAGCACAGCCAGGGGAAATGACAGCAGGCTGTTTTGAAACTCATTTTTTGGGGGAAAAACCCCACACAGCGCAAGAGCTGTGGGTGGGCATGGAACAACAGGCCGATGAGTGGTTGGTGACTCTGAGCCTCAAGTCTGGCCTGGTGGTGCGTGATAATGGGCGAAATCTCGTAGCAGCTCTGGGGCTAGCCTATTTGACGCACATCCCTTTGCTGGTGCATGTGCTGAATTTGGTGGTGCAGAGGTTCCTGAAAAATTTCCCCGATATTTCATGGCTGCTGCAGAAAGTGCGGGCCATCTGTGCGCTTTCGGCATTCTCACCCTTCTGTTGCTCGCCTGTCTGCACTGCAGCGTAACTTTGGCCTTCCCGCACACCACCTCATATGCGAAGTACCCACAAGATAGAACTCCACCTTGCACATGCTGTAGATACTTTTCGAGCAGCAGCAAGCGATAGTGGAGTTTCAGCTGCAGCACGCACAGGTGAGTTGCTCTGCTGAACAGCACCACTTCACCACCAACAAGTGGACCTCCATGTGGGACATGTGTGCTGTATTGCGCTGTTTCAAGTGCTCCACCAACATGGCGAGTGCCGATGACGCAGTCCTCAGCTTTACTATGCCATGTCTATGTCTCCTTGAAAAACCAATTCGGCAATGATGGAAGAGGATGTGGCACAGGAGGAAAAGGAGGAGGAAGATGGATCATTTCCACGGTTATCAGGCCAGTCATTCACAAGTAGCTCGGAGGGTGGGTTTCTGCACCAACAGAGGCCAGGTACACAACTGTCCAGCCAGGGCACAGTTTTGCAGGATGAGGAGAAAGAGGGTTAATAAGTTTACTGTACTGGTACCTCAGGGGTACTGGAAGTTGGACATGGCACCCAAACCCATTCCAATAAAATCTGGGTTCAAAAGCCAAATGGCACTCCTTTTCTTCTAAGCCCTGATGTGTGCCCAAATAGCAAGTTACAACCACATATGGGGTATTCCTGTTGGGCTTGAGCAAATCGAGCATCAGATTATAGATCCGAACTCTGCAGCAGGGCGTTTCTCCTAGCAACCAGGAGGATGACTGCTGCAGGAAGGATGGGAAAAGGAGTGCAGAAAAGGTCAGACAGATGCTGGTGGTAGGGGACTCTATTATTAGGAGGATGGACAGGGTCATCTGTCGTCGAGACCATGAATGCCGAACAGTGTCTTGTCTGCCGGGTGCTCGGGTTCGGCATATTGCAGATCGGATTGAAAGATTGCTGGGTGGGGCTGGGGAAGACCCGGGGGTCATGGTGCACATTGGCACCAATGACAAAGTCAGAGGGAGATGGAAGGTCCTTAAAAATGAAGGGAAGTTTAGGGAACTTGGAGTGAAGCTCAAGTTCAGGACCTTCAAGGTAGTGTTTTCAGAAATACTACCAGTGCCACAAGTTTCTCCAGAGAGACAACGGGAGCTTAGGGAGTTAAAGTGGCTCAGAAGCTGCTGCAGGAAGAAAGCGTTTGGGTTCATGGAGAACTGGGCTGACTTCTCTGTCGGTTACAGGCTCTATAGTAGGGACGGGCTGCACCTTAATGCGGAGAGTGCAACTGCCCTGGGGGAAAAAATAGTTAGCCAGCTGGAGGAGCTTTTAAACTAGGACTTGGGGGGAGGCTGGGGGGTCATACAAATAAGGCGGTGGATAGTATAGATAGAGAGTGGGATATATAAGGGGACAGTGAGGATTTAGTGGGGGCTGGGGGTAGCGAGGAAAGTAGGGAGAAGACACTTATGAAAAATAGAACTGCTGGTAACAAGAACCTGTTACATAAAAACATCAGTACGTTTTGGCGTACCTTCGTCTGGGTACGCTGAAACGCGCGTCGGAGTAACGCCATCCTGGTTGTTTGCCCACACCACTTGATTTAGATAAGTCCTTCCCCTGCCTCGGCTGTTTAGGTTTTTATACCTATGTATCATTGGATATATACACCCAGCCCTGGGAGAATGTACCATTACTAACTATAGTGTGGTCGGCGCTTCCGGACTTTTCCCATTATTTATATATGTTACTCAGCATTATCTTTACTTTATTATTTCTGTTTGGTGTGGGACCCCAGGCTGGCGTTTTTTGTTACTCCCTTTCCCCTCTTTTGATGGCATATACATGCTTTTAATATGATATAAATAAAGATTTACATATTTTTATAATAGGTACTGTGTGAGCTCCAATTTATTTTCTTCTTTTTTCCTTCTTGTATCACTCGGGAGCTTGTACCGAGTTACCTCAAAACTGACCCTTTGTTTGTCTCAAAACTTTTTGGGTGTAGACATTATTTAATGTTTCTGCTATTTTGGGTCTTTTATGGTCTTTTTTACTAAATTTTCAAGAAGGCTAATTGCTCTGGGTTGAGGGCAGCACTTCAGGGCATAGACTGGGAGCAGCTACTGTCACATAATAATACCGAGGATAAATGGGAGAGCTTTAAATCCACATTGAGTAATTGCACAACATTTTTTATTCCTTTAGGCAGCAAGTATAAACGGCTAAAATTAAACCCCCCATGGCTTACAGCTACTGTAAAAAGGGCAATAAAAGGCAAAAGAGGGCATTTAAAATATACAAATCTGAGGGGTCAGCTGTAGCGTTTGAAGATTACAAAGGGCTTAATAAAATCAGTAAAAACGAACAACAGGTAGCAAAAGAGAGCAAAACAAATCCGAAAAAATTCTTTAAATATATAAATTCTAAAAAAACTAGGACTGAGCAGGTAGGTCCACTAAATAATGGTAAAGGGGAGGTAGTCACTGAAGATAAGGAAAAGGCAGAGTTGCCAAATGTTTTTTTTTTAGCTCTGTATGTACAAAAGAATAGACAGGAGCTGATATCTGTGTGTGTGGGCTGTTAGTACATCCAGTATTATACTCAATTGGCTAAATATAAATATGGTCCAAGACAAGTTAAATAGGGTAAATGTGGATTACACAAACAAAAAGACCTCGTAGGGCTCAGGTATCTATGATTCAGACAACCAGACACCAATAAATCAACCAGAAAATTATATCAAAAGAAAGGTGCCTAAAACATCACTTTTATTATTATGTTAAAATCCTCAAAATATTCCTGTATAGTATAGATATACAACTAGTACATTGGCGGGGTGCCTGTAGAATATCAAGAGTACATGTCTACTGCCCAAATGTTCAATTAGTAACTAAAGGATGGGTATATGGGAACAGGGGAGGGAGGGTTGCTGGGTCTATAGCCCTCAGTCCTCACCCTATACCATATCCCTTACCAATAATGGCGCCTCCTAAGTGCCCTCTGAAGCTTGCCCTATCAGTGAGGGACTGCCTAGCTTCGTCAAGAGTGAGGGAAACAGGGGAGTGAGGAGGCCCCTAAGTTAGGGCAGAGAAAGACCTACAAGCTAAATAGTATACCCCTTGCCAAACATGTGTCACACCACAGTGTGACAGCAAATCGAACTACTGTGGGGGAGGGTTCCAAGAGTAGCCCCCCTCACAATTCCGCCACAAACAACCCGACGCGTTTCCCTGGCCAGCCAGCCAGTTCATCAGGGGAAATAAAAAATATATACAAGCACAACTGTAATTGATATATGATACCAGTGCACAACTGTAATTGATATATGATACCAGTGCGCAATAATAGCAACCAGATAGCTTAGCTTAAGAGTCAGGCTTGTGTCAGTCCAGCCATCCGGAGTACGGGGCCAAAAGGTCCATATGGCATGACCCGTTAGAGCGGAGGCACCGTGTATGGCAGCAGCAACACCAGAAGCCCGCATGCAACGCCGTTTAAATGCGTTCATTGCGGGCGGAGCTAGCCAGCCTCCTGAACACGTGAGCCACGACGTCACTCCCCACATCACATGGGAGGTCACGTGGCCACAGGTGGAATATGGAAAAATATGGGGAGGATTCTAAGGAACAAATCCCACCCTTCCAGTCACAATTGTATATCATGTGGCTAAAAATAATCAAATTTACCACCGCTAGCTCTATATCAATTGGACCTGGACAGAGGACATTCAAGATCCAATACAGTTAAATAATGATACGAGAAAAGATGCTAAGGTGGGAGTTTCGTCAAGATGAACGTCCCACGCCAATATAAAAAGCATTTTGGCCAGAATGTAGACAGGAAACATCAGATACCAACAGATGTGGTATAAAGAACCTATGAGAGATATGTCTGGGCCGAAAGATGATTCTCGGTCCCAAGCCATAACCCTCACACACTCGCCCAAATATGGGTACTAGTTGCCACACAGGGAGAAGGCTATGCAGAAGAAAACGGGACAACTGGGATATGAAGATGAACACTATATAAACGGAACAAATGACAATTGCTCATTAAGGCCATTTGGGTGGACAGTTTTTAATAGAAAAATCCACCATGCCTCTCTTTGAAGGATCATTCTATCCCAATTTCCTCCACGTGTGGGATATGGGACTAGCTCAATTCCCATAAATTTTAGTTTCGAAACATCTCCTCTCTGACAAGTTATTAAATGCCGTGCCAATGGTGTGTCTTTCTCATGGCGAATATCTCCCAGATGTTCACCAATTCTCCTGCGCAGCTCCCTCTTCCTCTTTCCGATATATTCGAGGCCACAAAAACATTGTGCCCGGTATATGACTCCTCTTGTTTTACAGTTGATGAAACTGTTAATGTAGTACTTGCGTCCAGTAACGTGACTCACAAAGCAATTCCCTCTCAATATCACTTGACAAGCCACACAGTTACCACATTTATAGGACCCTTGCGGTGGTTGTAGCCATGTGGTTGGGGGTCGCTCAGAGTCCCTGAAATGGCTATGTACAACATAGTCTCTTATATTCCGTCCTCGACGGTATGTAATTTGTGGTAATGGAGCAATTACTTTAGCCAGATCAGGCTCAAGCAACAATGTGCCCCAATTTCTTGTGAGTACTTCCCTCACCTCCTCCACTCCTGCATCCTAGGTCGCAATCAGACTTATTTTATCATCTGTGATTCGCGGCCTATTAGGGTGGAGTAGCTCTGTACGAGCAGATGTCTGAGCTCTCTGGAAGGCCCTCTTCAGGGTGGTATTCGGATAGCCCTTGGCTAAAAATCTTCCCCGGAGATCATCCGCCTGTTTGCGGAAAACTCCAGGGGAAGAACAGTTGCGCCTCATAAGGAGATACTGCCCCGTTGGAATACCACGCTTGAGTGGGAGTGGATGGTAGCTTCCCCAATTCATAAGAGAATTAGTGGCAGTAGCCTTTCTGAATGTTTCTGTACAGAGCTCACCATCCCCTCCCCTCGAAATTCTAATGTCCAAAAGGGCAATGTTTTCTCTGAGCACTCCGCTGTGAAGCGCAACCCAAGGTCATTCTCATTGAGGGTCTTCACAAAGGAGAGGAAGGTGGTGCTCGTCTCCCGCCAGATAAGTAGGATGTCATCAATATATCTGGCCCATAGCACAATCTGTGCCACATATGGGTGTGGGGGATCAACGAATGCCACCTCCCTCTCCCACCAGCCCAGGAGCAAGTTTGCATACGATGGGGCACATAAACTCCCCATCGCCGTGCCCCTGAGTTGGTGGTATAGAGACCCATCAAAGAGAAAAAATTGCTCGTCAGGGTAAATCGGAGAAAATCAAGCACCAAAGTGTTATGTGCTGCAAACTGCTGGCCTAAGTTTGGCATATGTCCCATTGTCAGATAATAAACGAAGGCACATTTCTCTATACTGAGCAGCATCCAAAACCACAATGTTGCCCCCCTTGTCAGAGGGCTTGATAACCAAACTTCTATCTTTTTCAAGATTTCTCAATGCTGTAATCTCCTCCCTTGTGCAGTTAAGTCTCCTCCCAGATATTACCAAGTCTTCCAATTCCTGGGATACCTGATGTAAAAACACATCTGCACACGTAGGGTCACCTACCGGGGGCATTTTGATGCTCTTTGGTCGAAGGGAAGTAAAAGGTCCCTTCCCGTCCTGTGGGTCAGTGTCCGTCAAACTATAGAGGAGTCGTATGTCTTTCACAATGTCTGGTGAAACACCTAACTCCCTGCTTTCGTGTTTCTCAACTAAGGCAAAATGTTTAGCCCATCTGAGTCGTCTCACAAACAAGTTCAAATCTTTTATCCAGTGAAATAGGTTAAAAGGGGGGGTGGGAACAAAGGAAAGGCCACGGCTTAAGATAGATAATTCAGCAGGTGTTAAAGCCTTCTGTGAGAGGTTCAAGATCTGGGAGGAACAGTTTAAGGAACCATTTGCTTGCTGGGTGGGGGGGACTTCCGCATCCGAAGGTGATACGGTTTGTCTAAAAAACCTTGGTTTCCCCCGTCAAAAGCACCTCTTCCTCCGCGTCCCTTACCTCTACCACGGCCCCTACCTCTGTTCCTTCTATTCCCTTCTTTCTCTCCCTCAGAAGCCTCAATGTCACTGGATGAAATATCGGATTCAGATTTTCTCATCGAATTGGTAGCCGTACCTGCAGTGATGTACACCCTATTATCTCTAAAGTCCTGCAGGTCCCGGTTAAACTGCTTATGTTTGCGTTCATTTAATAAATATTCATATTTCTCAATATAATTTCTTAATGCAAGTTCTTTGCTTACGAATTCAGGTTCTTGTTTGAATTTTTTGGCTATTTCTAGGTAGCTCTTTAGGGAACTGTCTAGCTCCTCCAATTTGAGTTTCTCCTCTTCCAGCAGCAGGCACATAAACCTAAGGGAACTGTTGGTAGCTTCCTCTTCCCATTTGGTAATGAGTCTCTGGTTCCTGCACCTAGCCGCCGGAAGAAGAGGAATCCTCAATTCTCGGGGAACAAAGTTATTTGAGATGTAGTTCTCTAAGGATTGCACTTCCCACCAAGAAGTCACTTGTTCCTTGTATGCCTTAGTGAGATCCTTAAAGGCAGTTGTGAAAGAGGGAGTATATCTCGTCTGTTTAAGTGTTCTTTCAGAAAAGACTTTATTAGCGGCATTGAGTCGTGTGTGTAATGAAAACCCTGTCTCCAAAAAAATGGCCATGCTCTAGAATAGAATAGACAAACAATAAGACCTCGTAGGGCTCAGGTATCTATGATTCGGACAACCAGACACCAATAAATCAACCAGAAAATTATCTCAAAAGAAAGATGCCTAAAACATCACTTTTATTATTATGTTAAAATACTCAAAATATTCCTGTATAGTATAGATATATAACTAGTACATTGGCGGGGTGCCTGTAGAATATCAAGAGTACATGTCTACTGCCCAAATGTTCAATTAGTAACTAAAGGATGGGTATATGGGAACAGGGGAGGGAGGGTTGCTGGGTCTATAGCCCTCTGTCCTTACCCTATACCATATCCCTTACCAATATTGGCGCCTCCTAAGTGCCCTCTGAAGCTTGCCCTATCAGTGAAGGACTGCCCAGCTTTGTCAAGAGTGAGGGAAACAGGGGAGTGAGGAGGCCCCTAAGTTAGGGCAGAGAAAGACCTACAAGCTAAATAGTATACCCCTTGCCAAACTACTGTGGGGGAGGGTTCCAAGAGTAGCCCCCCTCACAATTCCGCCACAAACAACCCGACGCGTTTCTCTGGCCAGCCAGCCAGCCAGTTCATCAGGGGAAATAAAAAATATATACAAGCACAACTGTAATTGATATATGATAAAGTGCTCAATTTCACCAGTGCGCAATAATAGCAACCAGATAGCTTAGCTTATGAGTCAGGCTTGTGTCAGTCCAGCCATCCGGAGTATGGGGCCAAAAGGTCCATATGGCATGACCCGTTAGAGCGGAGGCACCGCATATGGCAGCAGCAACAAGAAATTGGGGCACATTGTTGCTTGAGCCTGATCTGGCTAAAGTAATTGCTCCATTACCACAAATTACATACCGTCGATGACAGAATATAAGAGACTACGTTGTACATAGCCATTTCAGGGACTCTGAGCGACCCCCAACCACATGGCTACAGCCACCGCAAGGGTCCTATAAATGTGGTAACTACGTGGCCCGTTAAGTGATATTGAGAGGGAATTTCTTTGTGAGTCACGTTACTGGACGCAAGTAGAGTTGAGCGAACACCTGGATGTTCGGGTTCGACGAGTTCGGCCGAACTTTCGAAAAATGTTCGGGTTCGGGATCCGAACTCGACCCGAACTTCATCCCGAACGCGAACCCCATAGAAGTCAATGGGGACCCGAACTTTTGGGCACTAAAAAGGCTGTAAAACACACCCGGAAAGGGCTAGAGGGCTGCAAAAGGCAGCAAAATGTAGTTAAATCCCCTGCAAACAAATGTAGATAGGGAAATGATGAGTTAACATAAAATAAATAAAAATTAAACAATATTAATTGGAGTGAGGTCCCATAGCACAGAATCAGGCTTCAAGTCACCCACCAATGGAGAAGGTCACTTACTATTATATTGACCACAGCACCCAGACAAAGGAGAGGTCCCACAGCAGAGAACCAGGCATCATATCACCCACCACAGGAGTAGGCCACCATTTAGTTACTTTGACCCCTACACCCAGACGGAGGAGAGAGGTTACACAGCAGAGAATCAGGCATCATATCAACCACCACAGGAGAAGCCACCATTTAGTTACTTTGACCCCTGCACCCAGGAAGAGGAGAGAGGCCCCACAGCACATATTCTGGCATCATATCAGCCACCACAGGAGAAGCCACCATTGAGTTACTTTGACCCCTGCACCCAGGAAGAGGAGAGAGGCCCAACAGCACATATTCTGGCATCATACTAACCACCACAGGAGAAGCCACCATTGAGTTACTTTGACCCCTGCACCCAGGAAGAGGAGAGAGGCCCCACAGCACATATTCTGGCATCATATCAGCCACCACAGGAGAAGCCACCATTGAGTTACTTTGACCCCCGCACCCAGGAAGAGGAGAGAAGCACCACAGCACATATTCTGGCATCATATCACACACCACAGGAGAAGGCCTCTTTCAGTGATTTAGGCCTTTGGACCCAGACAGAGGAGAGAGGCACCACAGCACATATTCTGGCATCATATCAGCCACCACAGGAGAAGCCACCATTGAGTTACTTTGACCCCTGCACCCAGGAAGAGGAGAGAGGCCCCACAGCACATATTCTGGCATCATATCACCCACCACAGGAGTAGGCCACCATTTAGTTACTTTGACCCCTACACCCAGACGGAGGAGAGAGGTTACACAGCAGAGAATCAGGCATTTAGATCACCCACCACAGGAGTAGGCCACCATTGAATCAGACCCCGGCAACCATGTCAGATGGCACAAGCATAAGCTTTATATCAATCAGCACAGGAGAAGGCGACTTTGAAAGACTTTGACCCTACACCCAGATGGAGGAGAGAGGTTTCACAGCAGAGAATCAGGCATCATATCAACCACCACAGGAGAAGCCACCATTTAGTTACTTTGACCCCTGCACCCAGGAAGAGGAGAGAGGCACCACAGCACATATTCTGGCATCATATCAGCCACCACAGGAGAAGCCACCATTGAGTTACTTTGACCCCTGCACCCAGGAAGAGGAGAGAGGCCCCACAGCACATATTCTGGCATCATATCACCCACCACAGGAGTAGGCCACCATTTAGTTACTTTGACCCCTACACCCAGACGGAGGAGAGAGGTTACACAGCAGAGAATCAGGCATTTAGATCACCCACCACAGGAGTAGGCCCCAATTTAATGGGACCCCGGCAACCATGTCAGATGGCACAACCATCAGCTTCATATCAATCAGCACAGAAGAAGGCGACTTTGAAAGACTTTGACCCCTACACCCAGACGGAGGAGAGAGGTTTCACAGCAGAGAATCAGGCATTTAGATCACCCACCACAGGAGTAGGCCCCCATTGAATCAGACCCTGGCAACCATGTCAGATGGCACAACCATCAGCTTAATATCAATCAGCACAGGAGAAGGCGACTTTGAAAGACTTTGACCCCTATACCCAGATGGAGGAGAGAGGTTTCACAGCAGAGAATCAGGCATCATATCAACCACCACAGGAGAAGCCACCATTTAGTTACTTTGACCCCTGCACCCAGGAAGAGGAGAGAGGCACCACAGCACATATTCCGGCATCATATCAGCCACCACAGGAGAAGCCACCATTGAGTTACTTTGACCCCTGCACCCAGGAAGAGGAGAGAGGCCCCACAGCACATATTCTGGCATCATATCACCCACCACAGGAGTAGGCCACCATTTAGTTACTTTGACCCCTACACCCAGACGGAGGAGAGAGGTTACACAGCAGAGAATCAGGCATTTAGATCACCCACCACAGGAGTAGGCCACCATTGAATCAGACCCCGGCAACCAGGTCAGATGGCACAAGCATAAGCTTTATATCAATCAGCACAGGAGAAGGCGACTTTGACAGACTTTTGACCCCTACACCCGGACGGAGGAGAGAGGTTTCAAAGCAGAGAATCAGGCATTTAGATCACCCACCACAGGAGTAGGCCCCAATTTAATGGGACCCCGGCAACCATGTCAGATGGCACAACCATCAGCTTCATATCAATCAGCACAGGAGAAGGCGACTTTGAAAGACTTTGACCCCTTCACCCAAACAGAGGAGAGAGGTTCCACATCAGAGAATCAGGCATCATATCAACCACCACAGGAGTAGGCCACAATTTAGTTTATTTGACCCCTGCACCCAGGAAGAGGAGAGAGGCCCCACAGCACATATTCTGGCATCATATCACACACCACAGGAGAAGGCCTCTTTCAGTGATTTAGGCCTTTGGACCCAGACAGAGGAGAGAGGTCAGAGATTAGCTTCATATCCCCCAGCACAGCAGAAGACCGCTTTATTTGACTTAGGCCTCAGCACCCAGACAGAAGACAGAGGTAGCATGGCAGAGGTTATGGCTTCATGTCACCCGTTAGTTTAACCGGCCACTTTCATCTGGTTAGGCCCAGACAGAGAAGAGTTTCATTCAACTGTGGGTTTCATAAAATTTGTATCAAATAAAGAAGTGGCCCGTAGCACAACAAGACATGTTTTAGGCAGTTAATAAGGACTACTCTGCACAAGGGAGGGACAGGTCCTGTGGGATCCATGCCTGGTTCATCTTTATGAAGGTCAGCTTGTCCACGTTGGCTGTGGACAGGCGGCTGCGCTTGTCAGTAATGACGCCCCTGCCGTGCTGAATACGCGTTCAGATAAAACGCTGGCCGCCGGGCAGGAAAGCACCTCCAAGGCATAACATGCTAACTCTGGCCACGTGGACAATTTCGAAACCCAGTAGTTGAATGGGGCCGAACCATCCGTCAGGATGTGGAGGGTGTGCAGACATACTGTTCAACCATGTTAGTGAAATGCTGCCTCCTGCTAACACGTTCCGTATCAGGTGTCGGTGCAGATAGCTGTGGCGTGGAGACAAAACTTTTCCACATTTCTGCCATGCTAACCCTGCCCTCAGATGAGCTGGCCGTGACACAGCTGCGTTGGCGACCTCTTGCCACTCCTCTGCCTTCACCTTCCACCTGTTCCCCTGTGACATGTGGGAATGCTCTCAAGAGCGCCTCTATCAGCGTGCGCTTGTACTCGCGCATCTTACGGTCGCGCTCCAGTTCAGGAATTAAAGTGGGCACATTGTCTTTATACCGGGGATCCAGCAGGGTGGCCATCCAGTAGTCTGCACACGTTAAAACGTGGGCAACTCTGCTGTCGTTGCGCAGGCATTGGAGCATATATTCGCTCATGTGGGCCAGGCTACCCATGGGTAAGGACAAGCTGTCCTCTGTGGGAGGCGTATCGTCATCGTCCACCGTATCCCCCAGCCACGCACCAGTGATGGGCCTGGGCTGCCACCCCGCTGTGAACTTGCGTCATCCTCGTCCCCCTCCACCTCCTCCTCCTCATCCTCCTCGTCCTCCAGTACAGTGCCTTGGCTGGCGACTTGTGAACCTGTCCTCTGCTGCTTAAACAAACCTCCCTCTGAGCCAATTCGAACAGACTGGCCCGAAAGTGTTAGAAACGAGCCCTCATCCTCCTCCTCCTCCTCCACCTGGGCCACCTCCTCTAACATCATTGCCCTAAGTGTTTTCTCAAGGAGACATAGAAGTGGTATTGTAACGCTGATAACAGTGTCATCGCCACTGGCCATGTTGGTGGAGTACTCGAAACAGCGCAGCAGGGCACACAGGTCTCGCATGGAGGCCCAATCATTGGTGGTGAAGTGGTGCTGTTCGGCAGTACGACTGACGCGAGCGTGCTGCAGCTGAAACTCCACTATGGCCTGCTGCTGCTCGCACAGTCTCTCCAGCATGTGCAAGGTGGAGTTCCACCGGGTGGGCACGTCGCATATGAGGCGGTGAGCGGGAAGGCCGAAGTTCCGCTGTAGCGCAGACAGGCGAGCAGCGGCAGGATGTGAACGGCGGAAGCGCGCACAGACGGCCCGCACTTTATGCAGCAGCTCTGACATGTTGGGGTAGTGGTGAATGAACCTCTGCACCACCAAGTTCAGCACATGCGCCAGGCAAGGGATGTGCGTCAAACCGGCTAGTCCCAGAGCTGCCACGAGATTTCGCCCATTATCGCATACCACCAGGCCTGGCTTGAGGCCCACCGGCAGAAACCACTCGTCGGTCTGTTGTTCAATACCCCGCCACAACTCCTGCGCGGTGTGGGGCCTGTCCCCCAAACATATGAGTTTCAGAATGGCCTGCTGACGTTTACCCGGGCTGTGCTGAAGTTGGTGGTGAAGGTGTGTGGCTGACCGGATGAGCTGGTGGAAGCAGTGGAGGAGGAAGCCGAGTAGGAGGAGGAGGCTACAGGAGGCAGAGAATGATGCCCTGCGATCCTAGGGGCGGAAGGACGTGCGCCAAGGAACTGTCCGCCGGGGCCCAGCCGCCACTACATTCATCCAGTGTGCAGTTAGTGAGATATAGCGTCCCTGGCCGTGCTTACTGGTCCACGTATCTGTGGTTAGGTGGACCTTGCCACAAATGGCGTTGCGCAGTGCACACTTGATTTTATCGGACACTTGCATGTGCAGGGAAGGCACGGCTGTCTTGGAGAAGTAGTGGCGGCTGGGAACCACATACTGCGGGACAGCCATGGCCATCAGCTGTTTGAAGCTGTCTGTGTCCACCAGCCGGAATGACAGCATTTCAAAGGCCAGCAGTTTAGAAATGCTGGCGTTCAGGCCAAGGGCTCGAGGGTGACTCGGGGGGAATTTGCGCTTCCTCTCTAAGGTTTGAGATATTGAGAGCTGAACGCTGCTGTGTGATATAGTGGAGACGCTAGTTGACGGTGGCTGTGGTGGTGGTGTCGGTGGCACATCCTCTGTTTGCTGCTCGGCAGGTGGCAACATTCCTCTCGAGGCGGAAGCCGAGGCAGCAGCGGTAGAGGGAGCAGGGGGAGCCTCAGCGAGTGCCTGGTTTTTAAGGTGTGTACCCCACTGCAGTTCATGCTTTGCATGTAGATGCCTGGTCATGCAGGTTGTGCTGAGGTTCAGAACGTTAATGCCTCGCCTCAGGCTCTGATGGCAGAGCGTGCAAGTCACTCGGGTCTTGTCGGTAGGACATTGTTTAAAGAAGTGCCATGCCAGGGAACTCTTTGAAGCTGCCTTTGTGGGGCTGGGTCCCTGTTGGCGATGTCCAGTAGCAGGCGAACTCTGGGGCGGCGGCTCGTCTGCTTTGGCCCCCTGCTCCCTCTATGGCTTCGCTGTTGTCTCGGTCTCACCACTACCTCTTCCTCTGAACTGTGAAAGTCATCGCCACGACCTTCAGTCCATGTGGGGTCTAAGACCTCATCGTCCTCTGCATCGTCTTCCACCCAGTCTCCCTCCCTGACCTACTCCTGTTCAGTCTGCACACTGCAAAAGACGCGGCAGTGGGCACCTGTGTTTCGTCATCATCAGAGAGTCGGTGACTCTGCTGTGGTGGTATTCCCATGTCCTCTTCATCTGGAGACATAAGTGGTTGTGCGTCAGTGCATGGTATGTCTTCCTCCACTGGGGAAGGGCTAGGTGGACGCCCCTGGGAAACCCTGGAAGCAGAGTCTTCAAACAGAAGAAGAGACTGCTGCATAACTTGTGGCTCAGACCGTTTCCCTGATATGCTTGGGGGTGATGTGACAGACTGATGGGCTTGGTTTTCAGGTGCCACCTGTGCGCTTTCCGCAGAAGACTGGGTGGAAGACCATGTGGTGAACGTGCTGGAAGCACTGTCGGCCACCCAATCGATTAATGCCTGTACCTGCTCAGGCCTTACCATCCTAAGAGCGGCATTGGGCCCCACGAGATATTGCGGTACATTCTGCCGGCTAGTTGAGGGAGTCCGTTCCCTACTGTGTGCGCCTGGGGCCGAACGGCCACGTCCTCTACCAGCAACAGAGGCTCCACGGACACCACCACGACCGCGTCCTCGTCCCTTAATAGTATTTTTCTTCATTGTTGCGATTCAACTCGCACCACAATGAAATATATTATTTTTATAAGCAAAATCCCCTCACTGGAATACTTTCAGTCTTTTGACTGTATGGATTACAGATGGAATGACTGTTATATGTGAGTACCGCTTTCTTTGACAGATTCTAGTATGGGTACATATATGTTTTCCCAACCCCAGCACATTAGTTTGCTAATTCCAGATGTATGAAACGCAGGCCTAACTGTATCTAGTATATTGAACGCCAGATAAACTAACTTGGCCTTTTTAAATAAAAAAATTCCCTCACTGGAATACTTTCAGTCTTTTGACTGTATGGATTACAGATGGAATGACTGTTATATGTGAGTACCGCTTTCTTTGACAGATTCTAGTATGGGTACATATATGTTTTCCCAACCCCAGCACATTAATTTGCTAATTCCAGATGTATGAAACGCAGGCCTAACTGTATCTAGTATATTGAACGCCAGATAAACTAACTTGGCCTTTTTAAATAAAAAAATTCCCTCACTGGAATACTTTCAGTCTTTTGACTGTATGGATTACAGATGGAATGACTGTTATATGTGAGTACCGCTTTCTTTGACAGATTCTAGTATGGGTACATATATGTTTTCCCAACCCCAGCACATTAATTTGCTAATTCCAGATGTATGAAACGCAGGCCTAACTGTATCTAGTATATTGAACGCCAGATAAACTAACTTGGCCTTTTTAAATAAAAAAATTCCCTCACTGGAATACTTTCAGTCTTTTGACTGTATGGATTACAGATGGAATGACTGTTATATGTGAGTACCGCTTTCTTTGACAGATTCTAGTATGGGTACATATATGTTTTCCCAACCCCAGCACATTAGTTTGCTAATTCCAGATGTATGAAACGCAGGCCTAACTGTATCTAGTATATTGAACGTCAGATAAACTAACTTGGCCTTTTTAAATAAAAAAATCCCTCACTGGAATACTTTCAGTCTTTTGACTGTATGGATTACAGATGGAATGACTGTTATATGTGAGTACCGCTTTCTTTGACAGATTCTAGTATGGGTACATATATGTTTTCCCAACCCCAGCACATTAATTTGCTAATTCCAGATGTATGAAACGCAGGCCTAACTGTATCTAGTATATTGAACGCCAGATAAACTAACTTGGCCTTTTTAAATAAAAAAATTCCCTCACTGGAATACTTTCAGTCTTTTGACTGTATGGATTACAGATGGAATGACTGTTATATGTGAGTACCGCTTTCTTTGACAGATTCTAGTATGGGTACATATATGTTTTCCCAACCCCAGCACATTAATTTGCTAATTCCAGATGTATGAAACGCAGGCCTAACTGTATCTAGTATATTGAACGCCAGATAAACTAACTTGGCCTTTTTAAATAAAAAAAAATTCCCTCACTGGAATACTTTCAGTCTTTTGACTGTATGGATTACAGGTGGACTGGTATTAGTAGGGGTGACACAAGCACACCCAAGTCCCTGATGTAGGATTTCTATGGCACAGACCACTATTACAAGTGATTAATGGACGTTGGGAGAGATTGTGCTGCAGCACTAGTCCCAAGATGGCCGCCGCCTATCAGCCCAGTAACATGTGCCACAAAATGGTCTGCACAACCTTTAAAAAAATAGCCTTGGACTGTGCTGCTAAATCGCTATTGGTCTGAATCCCAGGTGTAGATGTCTGACTTGTTTGGAGCTTTGGAATGCACACTGTGGTAGCTTCTGCTGCAGCACTACAAGTCGCAAAATGGCGGCCGGCGGTCAGCCCAGGTACATGTGGATGGAAAAATCACTCTGGCCACTCTAAAAATAGCCAATCCCTATCAAAAAAGCAGCTCAGCTGCAGTTGTTCAGATGAATCACAGGTGGAGGAGAGAAATTTGCTTCCAGTTATTCAATTATCCCTGCCTATTCTCGCCCTAGCATCAGCTGCGTCTATCCCTGTTCTATTCACATCGGGAGTGAGCACGTCCCGACGTGCGCACAAGCTTATAAAGAGGCTGAGTCACATGCTGCACTCGGCCAATCACAGCCTTGCCAATAGTAGGCATGGCTGCGATGGCATCTTAGGGCAAGTAGTATGATGCATGTTGATTGGCTGCTTTGCAGCCTTTCAAAATGCGCCTAAATACATGCCGAACGACGAACCCGAACCCGAACTTTTTTGAAAATGTCCGGGTTCGGGTCCGGGTCCCGGACACCCCAAAATTCGGTACGAACCCGAACGATGCTCGAACTGTTCGCTCAACACTAGACGCAAGCACTACATTAACAGTTTCATAAACTGTAGAACAAGAGGGGTCATATACCGGGTAGTGATGTCGCGAACATAAAATTTTCCGTTTCGCGAACAGTGAACACGAACTTCCGCAAATGTTCGCGAACGGGCGAACCGGGCGAACCGCCATAGACTTCAATTGGCAGGCGAATTTTAAAACCCACAGGGACTCTTTCTGGCCACAATAGTGATGGGAAAGTTGTTTCAAGGGGTCTATCACCTGGACTGTGGACGCAGAGTCGGGTTTTAATCCATAAAGGGCATAAATCAACTAACATTCCTAAATTGTTTGGAATAACATGCTTTAAAACATCCAGTGTGTGTATACGATCAGGTATGATGTTGTATCGATCAGGTAGTGTAAGGGTTACGCCTGCTTCACAGACATTGACAGACCAAACTCCCCTTTTAATGCACCGCAAAAAACCGCAAACAGTTTATTTGCACAACCGCAAACTCCCCATTTGCACAAGGTTGGATACCAAGCTAGCCACGTCCCGGTGATGTCATTGAAGGTTTCTTCCTCCACCCAGCCACGTACAACACCAAGGGTCCCCGAAAGGTGAATTGAATTGATTTTTCGAACGGGGAGATGGTTAAAAAAACGCTGGCTCCCTCCCCTTTGTTTTTATCCACGGTCACTGCGTCTGCGCAATTTACTGACACACCCGATATGAGTGGTATTTTCTGTAGTACTATTCTCATCAGTTTAATCCCTCTAACGTCCCCAATCTGGGGGCCATTTATTGAATAGATTTTTCGAACGGGGAGATGGTTAAAAAAACGCTGGCTCCCTCCCCTTTGTTTTTATCCACGGTCACTGCGTCTGCGCCGTGCAATTTACTGTCACACCCGATATGAGTGGTATTTTCTGTAGTACTATTCTCATCAGTTTAATCCCTCTAACGTCCCCAATCTGGGGGCCATTTATTGAATAGATTTTTCAAACGGGGAGATGGTTAAAAAAACGCTGGCTCCCTCCACTCTGTTTTAATCCACGGTGACTGCGTCTGCGCCGTGCAATTTACCGTCACACTCGATATGAGTGGTATTTTCTGTAGTACTATTCTCATCAGTTTAATCCCTCTAACGTCCCCAATCTGGGGGCCATTTATTGAATAGATTTTTCGAATGGGGAGATGGTTAAAAAAACGCTGGCTCCCTCTACTCTGTTTTAATTCACGGTCACTGCGTCTGCGCCGTGCAATTTACTGTCACACCCGATATGAGTGGTATTTTCTGTAGTACTATTCTCATCAGTTTAATCCCTGTTAAATCCCATATCAGGGATTGCCTTTTGTGAAAAAAAATTTTGGCCGGGTACCTTCGACTGCCTTCACAGTGACAGACCAAACTCTCATACACCAAACACAATTGATTTCAGGAACCGGGAGATGGAAAAAGCAGCTTGGTCGGTCCTCTTACTCCCAAATCAGGGCACTGCGCGTGCACAAAGCAATGTGCTGTGACACCCTATATAAGTGGTGTCTTAACTAGTACTATTCCTATCAGTTTAATCCCTGTTACGTACCCTATCCGGTCGAATTGATTAACCATTGTCGAATTAGCGAACCATTACGACATCATGAAATAATTTAGTTCTGAGCTCTTTACTTGCATTGCATTGGAATTGATGGGGATTTTTTTAATTGTCTGCATTATTTCTAATAAACTATTAAGAGACTTTATTATGATTTTTTATTTTTATGTATTAAAAACCCATACAACATATAAAAAAAAAAGGTAAATTAATGTTTTTTCTGTGAAATATTATCCAGCCATCCGATCGCTTTTGGTCTGACCATAATGAAGCAACGGCCTTATCATCTGGGGTGTGGCAACATTGCCAACACACTCATAGAGGTGATGATTGCTTCATTGTGATACGCAAGCCCATTCACCACAACAAGGTAACGATCACGAAGGGGAATTGACACTTGTATGTGCCTTTTTTTTTTGGTTTGTTTTTGCAGCCACAGTGCTGCACCATAGGACAGAAAAATTTGGCATGTACACATGCCTGAAAAATAATGGCATTGTTGCAGCCGCTATTGTAGCAGCGACGGGAAAAATTGATGTTTTCCAGGCAGAAAAGTGACTAAAACATTGCGGCTTGAACCTTAGTTGGTGGTGGAGAATTCACGAAAGTCATCCGGTATGCAGACATTAAATACAGCAGCGTGGGGACCATTTTGAGGCCAAGGCATGTAATCAGGCCTTTTGTTAGTCAAACGTATCCCCCACTGTCAGTCCCTTCGAGATCCATGCCTCATTCATCTTTATGAAGGTGAGGTAATCAACACTTTTATGACCGAGGCGACTTCTCTTGTCAGTGACAATGCCTCCTGCTGCACTGAAGGTCCTTTCTGACAGGACACTTGAAGCAGGACAGGCCAGAAGTTCTATCGCAAACTGGGATAGCTCAGGCCACAGGTCAAGCCTGCACACCCAGTAGTGAAGGGGTTCATTGCTCCTCAGAGTGTCGATATATGCTGTTAAGGCGAGGCAGTCTGTTACCTGTCGGTCGAGTCGTTCTCTAAGGCTGGATCCCGAAGGGCTGTGGCGATGAGTAGGACTGAAAAAGCTCTGCATGTCCTCCATCAACAACACATCTGCAAATCGTCCAGTCCTTGCCGTCGTGGTAGGAGGAGGATTACACTCACCTCTTCCCCTGTTAGATTCCCATTGTGCTGTGACATCCCCCTTATAAGCTGTGTAAAGCATATTTTTTAGTTTGGTTTTGAACTGCTGCATCCTTTCCGACTTTCGGTAATTTGGTAACATTTCTGCCACTTTCTGCTTATACCGGGGGTCTAGTAGCGTGGCTACCCAGTACAGGTCGTTCTCCTTCATCCTTTTTATACGTGGGTCCCTCAACAGACATGACAGCATGAAAGACCCATCTTCTGTTCTTCCCCCCAGCCACGTACAACACCATGGGTCCCAGATAGGTGACAACAACGAGCACACTGGGGTGCCTGCTGTGGTTGGTCTTCCTCCTCCTCAAAGCCGCCACATTCCTCCTCTGACTCCTCTTCCTCATACTCCTCTTCCAGCGTTGCTGCAGGTCCGGCAAGCGATAATGACAAGGCTGTTTCTGGTGGTGATGGTGACCACAACTCTTCCTCTTCACGCTCATCTACAGCCTGATCCAGCACTCTTCGCAGGGCACGCTCCAGGAAGAAAACAAATGGGATGAGGTCGCTGATGGTGCCTTCGGTGCGACTGACTAGGTTTGTCACCTCCTCAAAAGGACGCATGAGCCTACAGGCATTGTGCATGAGTGTCCAGTAACGTGGCAAAAAAATTCCCAGCTCCGCAGAGGCTGTCCTAGCACCCCGGTCATACAAATACTCGTTGACGGCTTTTTCTTGTTGGAGCACGCGGTCGAACATTAGGAGTGTTGAATTCCAACGTGTCAGGCTGTCGCATATCAAGCGCCTCACTGGCATGTTGTTTCGCCGCTGAATATCGGAAAAGTGCACCATGGCCGTGTAGGAACGCCTGAAATGGCCACACACCTTCCTGGCCTGCTTGAGGACGTCCTGTAAGCCTGGGTACTTAGACACAAAACATTGTACGATGAGATTCAACACATGTGCCATGCACGGCACATGTGACAACTTGCCCAAATTCAATGCCAAAAACAAATTTGTTCTATTGTCACACACCACTTTGCCAATCTCCAGTTGGTGCGGGGTCAGCCACTGATCCACCTGTGTGTTCAGGGCGGACAGGAGTGCTGGTCCTGTGTGGCTCTCTGCTTTCAGGCAAGTCAACCCCAAGACAGCGTGACACGGTTGTATCCGGGATGTGGAATAACCCCTGGGGAGCTGAGGGGATTCAGTCGATGTGCAGCCAGACGCCGCAGCAGGAGGACTCAGCCGAGGAGGATATCGAAGAGGATGGAGTAGGAGTAGAGGGGGTGGCAGTAGGTCTGCCTGCAAGTCGTGGTGGTGTCACCAACTCCGCTGCGGAGCCACGCATTCCATGCTTGTCAGCCGTCAGCAGGTTGACCCAATGCGCAGTATACGTGATATACCTGCCCTGACCGTGCTTTGCAGACCAGGTATCAGTGGTCAGATGGACCCTTGCCCCAACACTGTATGCCAGAGATGCCATGACTTCCTTTTCAATGACATGGTAGAGGTTTGGGATTGCCTTTTTTGAAAAAAAATTTCATCCGGGTACCTTCCACTGTGGTGTCCCAATAGCGACAAATTTTTTGAAGGCCTCAGACTCCACCAGCTGGTATGGTAAAAGCTGGCGGGCTAAGAGTTCCGTCAAGCCAGCTGTCAGTCGCCGGGCAAGGGGGTGATTCTGTGACATTGGCTTTTTACACTCAAACATGTGTTGATCCCATAGGCATTTGTGATGTGAGATCATGTGCCTTCACAAAGCAGTTGTACCAAGGTGGGTGTTGGACTTCCCACGACTCATTTTCTTTTGGCACAGGTTGCAAATGGCATTGCTGTTATCAGAGGCAGACACACAAAAAAAATGCCACACTGCTGAGCTTTGCAATGACGGCATTCTGGTGGTGGCAACAGCATGCGTTGACTGGCGTGCTGTCTGGCTGACCCCAGGTGCCGATACATGCTGTCTGACTGTGCCACTAACTCCTTGCGACGACCTCCCCCTGCTTCCAACTCGTCTCCTCATTCTCTCTGTCTCCCCTTCTGAACTTTCTCCCTCTTCTTCTCTTCGAGCAGGCACCCACGTGGCATCCGTGGACACATCATCATCATCAACCGCTTCACTTGTATCTGACACCTCAGCAAAGGAAGCAGCAGTGGGTACAACATCATCATCATCATCATCACACTGTACGTCCATGTGTGTAATCCTGCCTGACTTAGACATATCCCTGTAATCTACATCATCTGGCAATAATGGTTGCGCATCACTAATTGCATCCAACTGATGTGTAAATAACTCCTCTGACAGATCAAGTGAAGCGGCTGTGGTGGCTGTGGTGGTAGTGGTGGTGGTGGCGACGGGCGGGTGCGTGGTAACTTAAGAGCAGGTGACCGAAGCTGAGCTGGAGGAGGATGGTGCGTCAAGGTTCTTAGCGGAAGCAGTTGAAGATTGGGTGTCCTGTCTAAGCCAGTCAACTATGTCCTCAGAATTTTCGGGTTCAGGGTACGTGGCCTCTGAACACTGGGCATTATTCCAGGGACAGTGGAAATCACAGCACCACGACCACGACGGCCCCTGCGGGGTGGCCTGCCTCTGCCTGTCATTTTTTTTTTAGATAAGTGGTACTACGCGTGCTAGGTACTGTGCCACCCGGTATCAGTGGTGGGCACTGGCAGTGGGCACACTACAGTCTGTGGAAGTGGGCCTGACACACACTGGCAGCAGGCAAGCAACTGAAATTAGACTGTGTAAAAATTAAATGCCTTATTTATCGGCAAGCTACTGTGCCACCCGGTATCAGTGGTTGGCACTTGCAGTGGGCACACTACAGTTAGTGGAAGTGGGCCTGACACACACTGGCAGCAGTCAAGCAACTGAATTTAGACTACTGTCTAAAAATGTAATGCCTTATTTATCGGCAAGCTACTGTGCCACCCGGTATCAGTGGTTGGCACTGGCAATGGGCACACTACAGTCAGTGGAAGAGGGCCTGACATACACTGGCAGCAGGCAAGCAACTGAAATTACACTAAAGTCTAAAAATTAAATGCCTTATTTATCGGCAAGCTACTGTGCCATCCGGTATCAATGGTTGGCACTGGCAGTGGGCACACTACAGTCAGTGGAAGCGGGCCTGACACACACTGGCAGCAGGCAAGCAACTGAATTTAGACTACTGTCTAAAAATTAAATGCCTTATTTATCGGCAAGCTACTGTGCCACCCGGTATCAGTGGTTGGCACTGGCAGTGGGCACACTACAGTCAGTGGAAGTCGGCCTGACACACACTAGCAGCAGGCAAGCAACTGAAATTACACTAAAGTGTAAAAATTAAATACCTTTTTTTGATGCAAAGTCCTGTGCCACACGGGATGACAGGGGTGGGCACTGGCAGTGGGCACACTACAGTCAGTGGAAGTGGGCCTGACACACACTAGCAGCAGGCAAGCAACTGAAATTACACTAAAGTATAAAAATGAAATGCCTTTTTTTGATGCAAAGTCCTGTGCCACATGGGATGACAGGGGTGGCCCTCACTTCCTGGGACACTACAGTCTGTGGGCCTGCAGCTCCTCACACACTGGCAGGCCAGGCAACTGCAATATGTGTATGGAGAAAAAAAAAAGCAGACTTATGTTGCAGCCCTAAAAAGGGCTTTTTGGGGTGCTGTCAGGACGCTGTCCTTACAGCAGAGATCAGATGAGTCTTTCAGGACTGGAGTGGACACTGAATTCACTAGCCTAGCTCTCGATTTCCCTATTAAATCAGCAGCAACTACACTGTCCCTCCTCTCACTAAGACTGCAGCTTCCGAATTAATCTAAAATAGATGCTGTTCAGGAGATGGGAGGGTCTGGGAGGGAGGGTATGCTGCTGATTGGCTGGAATGTGTCTGCTGACTGTGAGGTACAGGGTCAAAGTTTGCTCAATGATGATGTATAGGGGGCGGACCGAACATCGCATGTGTTCGCCCGCTGCGGCGAACGCGAACAAGCTATGTTCGCCGGGAACTGTTCGCCGGCGGATAGTTCGGGCCATCTCTAATGCCGGAGTGTGCACAGCCGGTCTCCAGGGATAGTAAGAAGCTTGCCCGGCCTAAACTGTTGCTGAGGTTTTGAACTCTTCTGCTAAGTATATATAACTTTTTTTAGACAATACCCCTCCGGCATACGAATACATGCTACGCAGGAAGGTGTAGTACCCATGACATCACGACCCATCAGTAGGCCTCAAAACATCTGTAAAGAGGACGGGCTACAAATTATCAATATCTCATCACGTAATTTAAGCACGTCCGAGATGGATGTGCTCAAAAAGGGCTTCTCGTTTGTACCTATCCGTAAATTAGATTTTTTCGGCTGGGTCAAAGATTTAAATCTTTTTGCCCGCAAACTTAAATGGCGGAAATTTTTTATTTCACATGACCGGCGACAGTGTGAGGAGTTGGGTATTGATCCTAGTGATCTGGCGGATGTTCGGACACTAGCTGACCTATTCACTGAAGGTCAACGTCAAATAGGTGAGGGCCCTTTTACAAATCTACACCTCCCGTCGAAGAAAATGCCTCCCATTAATGACAAAACCCCCATTGACACTTTTGTGAATGTAGTCATGAGTAAACTTAGGCAGCTGGAAGGGATAATCTGCCACCTCCTGAGAGAGAGGCTCTGATGAACCTCCAACATGACGACAGCATTGTGATCAAGCCATCTGACAAGGGGGGCAATGTTGTTGTCATGGGACATGACCAGTATAAACTTATGTGTCAGAGGATGTTGCTGGACACTAAGACATATCAGGAGCTGGACACGGACCCCACACCGATGCACAAGTTGGAACTAGTTCAGATCCTGAACAAGGCACTGGAGGCGAAACTGATAGACAAAAATTAATTCAGTTTCCTGCTGCCTGATTTTCCCATTCTGGCTGCTTTCTACGGTCTGCCTAAGGTCCACAAAGGACTGGATCTGTTGAAAGGCAGACCGATAGTATCGGGGATAGGGAGCCTTACATCAAACATTGGCACCTATGTGGATATTGTGCTCCGCCCGTTTGCCACTACTTTACCATAATATCTACGTGACACAATGGACGTGCTGGGCCGTCTTAATGATGTACAATGTGAGCAGGGCACCAAACTGGCCAGTTTGGATGTAGAGGCCCTCTACAGTTCCATTCCGCATGAGATGGGCTGTAGAGCGGTTCTCTTTTTTCTGCAGCAAAGGGGTGAACACCTCAAGGAACACAACAAGTTCGTTATGGAGTTATTGAATTTTATTCTAACCCATAACATTTTTGTATTTGATGGTCGCATCTTCCACCAGCTCAGGGGGGTGGCGATGGGGAGCCCTTGTGCCCCCACGTTCGCCAACCTCTACCTGGGCTGGTGGGAGAGAGAGACCGTGTTCAGCGAGCCCCTGGAACACTTCACAGTCTATATGCCCTTGTGGGCTAGATATATAGATGATGTACTTATCTTATGGACTGGTAATGTAGCTCAGTTCCAAGCATTTGTGGCAGAGCTGAACAAGAACGAATTAGGTCTCTTTTTTACGTCCGAAATTCATGAGGATCAGATAGCATTTCTGGATCTTTCTATCTCCATCTCACCCTCAGGGCAAATTGTCACGAACATCTTTAGGAAACCCACTGCGACGAATAGTCTGCTTAGATGGGATAGTGCGCACCCGACCACTCTCAAACGGGGTATCCCAAAGGGTCAGTACCTGAGGGTGAGAAGGAACTGCTCTCGCCTGCCAGACTTCCGTGTAGCGGCCAGGGATTTGAGCATAGATTCCTGAACCGCGGATATCCACGGAAAGTATTGGTGGAAGCATATCATCATTCGGTGAATGTGAACAGGGAACAGCTCCTGGTGCCGAAGAAAAAACAGACAGAAGAAGCTGTAAGAATTATCGGAACTTATGATAGTGCACACGAAGAGGTTAGACAGATCCTGGCGGACAATTGGGAGATCCTTAGATCCGATCCTGATGTGGGTGGGTAATCCCACAGAAACCATTGATCACATATAGGCGGAATCAAAATATCAGGGATCTCTTGGTTCACAGTAACTATGTGAGTCCAAAAGCTAATACATGGCTCCGCAGTAATGTAACGGGCACATATCCGTGTGGGTCGTGTAAATTCTGCAGGTTTATCAAAAAAGGCAGACATATTGACGGACAGACTCCCGGACAAGTGTTCTACATCAGGTCCTTCATAAATTGCAAGACTATGGGGGTGATCTATCTGCTGACGTGCACCTGCGGCGTCAGATACGTGGGTAAAACCATACGCAAATTCAGACGCCGTATAAGTGAGCACGTATCAGATATATCAAACTTGAGGGACACCCCTATAGCGCGCCATGATGTTAGTGAACATCATGGCGGCAGGACGTCCTCCATCACTTTTCAGGGGATTGAACAGATCACGGATACCCCTGAGGGGGGGAGACATGGATCGGACACTGTTACAAAAGGAGGCGAGGTGGATGTTCAGGCTAAACACCTTCAAACCGCATGGTCTGAACGACGCCATTTCATTTGTATCTTTCATCTAGGGCGCCCTCACTTCCTGGGATACTGGGATCCACTATTCCATTTTGGACAAAGGATAATATGATCCTCCCAGTAGACGACCACGTGTAGGGAGGTTATGGTGTATTATCTGGCACCCCAAATGTATCGGTGATGCGCACTTTTGGTCCTCTGTCCAAATAAGACATATAGGAGTACAGTAGTGTGCAATCAGCGAGCACGCGTTGGTACATGAATGATAAATCCCCCATCTTCAGCACTCAATAGTTAGTGTCGACATGCACCTGGATCTATCTAGTCAGTTGCTATTAGCAACGATAAGAAACAGGACTAGATATTTCTCTCCCCCATCCTTATGAATATTATATGACTCTACTTGTTGGATGTTCCTTCGGGGGATCACCATGCTCCACCTGACAGTTGCCTGTAGCCACCGCATGCAGTTTGACGGTTGCCTTCAGCAACAGCATGTAATGAAGCATGGTATCCCCGTATAGTATATACATTTGCATCTGACAGCATTACCATCATGCATGTCTGTATTTCTAACTAAACCTTAGATGATTATAGAGAGTCAGTGTTGCTCGATTGACTCCTCTTCCTGAGATCCCCATCCTGCTATGGTTATATTGTCTAGTTTATATACAGCCGCCTAAGTCTTCCCCCATTGATAATTTTGCGCTGATGCGCCGTGCCCCCTGGACAAGATAGTAGTCTGCTAGCCACAGCTACCCTGCGATGTGATTGGCTGAGCTGGCAGGGGTCAGAGGGGCGGGGTGTAGCGTCTATTTAGAGGCATGGATGCAGGGCCGCTTTGCCGCCATACTAGTGCCGGTGCTTATACTAAGCTACACAGCACGCCGGCTCTCACACCTAGTGAGCGCGGTCTAGGCAGGCATTTGCTTTTAGCTGTGAACGCCAGCTCCCACATCTAGGGAGACTGGCTTAGGCAGAAACACTGTATCGAATACAGAACTGTGGCTCCTGAGGAAGTGTGGTGATCCTCACCACACAGAAACGTGTTGAGCCGTTATTCACCTGTTCCTCTCTTACACCCCTCTCTCCTGGAGTCATAATATATTGGCACGTACTTGAGTACCGGCTTCAGAGGGACTCTAGGGGGTCTGTTGAGATTATCTGTAGTATCTCCCCCTGTGGGATCGGCGTGTGCACAGCCGGTCTCCAGGGATAGTAAGAAGCTTGCCCGGCCTAAACTGTTGCTGAGGTTTTGAACTCTTCTGCTAAGTATATATAACTGCTACCAGATACTGTGTTTGGTATCCACACCCACAGTATAGGGCTATTTAGCCCCAGATTACACCTTTAGCTTTATCACTAGGGCCGACAGCCAATACATAGTAACATGAGTTACACCCACATGTTTTTTATTACGATTACCTAATAAAGACTTTTTTGTTTTATTTTAACGTTCACGCAATTATTATTTTTGTTTCATCTCTAATACCGGGCACAATGTTTTTGTGGCCTCGAATATATCGGAAAGAGGAAGAGGGAGCTGCGCAGGAGAATTGGTGAACATCTGGGAGATATTCGCCATGAGAAAGACACACCATTGGCACGGCATTTAATAACTTGTCAGAGAGGAGATGTTTTGAAACTAAAATTTATGGGAATTGAGCTAGTCCCATATCCCACACGTGGAGGAAATTGGGATAGAATGATCCTTCAAAGAGAGGCATGGTGGATTTTTTTTTTTTTAATAGGCTTTATTTATAGCTTTTAAGAAAGAGCAGTACAAAGAGTAAACCACCCCAATCCCATCCCTCCCTTACATTCAAGTGCCATATAAATCCAAACACGTCGAATGTCCAGTATAAGTAGAGTCCAGCAAATTCCGTATAAAAAATTATACAGTAAAAAATAACAAAAAAAATAAAATAAAAAAAAAAAATAAAAATGGGAAAAACCCCGGACAGCATAAAAGAGGTAAGGCACTCGGGATTGGCATGGAAACAGCCATTCACACACACATTCATACAACTGAGCGGTCCGGCTTCCCCTCCACCAAAAACATCAAACTGAACCCTGGGCCTGCACCCAGTAACCTCATATCTTTTCAAACCGATCGGGCACCCCTCTTGCTGCATAAGTCAGTTTGTACATCTGGAGATTCGAGTTAATAAGTCGGATCCACTCCGTCTTGGTCGGTAGTTTAGGTGGCTTCCAATTAAAGAGAATTACCTTCCTAGCATAAAACATTAGTAATCTAAGAATTTTCCTACCATACTTCGTAGGTTCCACCTCCTCCACCAATCCTAACAAACACACCGCTGGCAAACAGAGCCCAGGAAGACCCAAATTCGTATGTATGAAACAACAAATTTCTCCCCAAAATGCCTGTATGGAAGGGCACGACCACACCATATGATAAAGTGACCCCCTCTGTTCTCCACACCGCGAACACTCAGGAGTAGGCAACTGACGCATGTGATACAATCTCACCGGGGTCAAGTACGATCTATGAATCCATTTAACCTGGATTAACTGATCCCGAGCACTAATAACGGAAGAGCGCCATGTGGTTTGAAGCTCGGCCAAATGAGAGGGCTCCAGCTCTGGGATGTCCACCGTCCAACGCTCAAAGGATCGCTGGAGCGGGGAGTCCCTCCGTAACATAAGCTCTCCATAGAAGGAGGAGATAGGCTTGATCGGTTGTACTCTCCTAGCAATCTTCTCCAGCGGACCACATTCCAACTGGAGCGATAGGGAGGTGAATTGAGCAGTACAAGCATGTCTCAGCTGGAGGTATCGGTAAAAGTCCACATGAGCTAGCGAGAACTCCTGTCGTAGGCTCTCAAACGAACGAAAGACCCCGTCCTGGAAGAGGTGAGCAAGGCACCTTATCCCCTTTTGCGGCCAGAACTCATAGCCATCAAGACTGAACAGTTCCTTAAGGTATTTATTACGCCACAAAGGGACATATGGAGACCAAATATCCCCAGTGGGAGACAGGGAACGCACCGCCACGCACCTCCTCCATGCCGCGATCACGACAGACATAGTCTCTGTGCACCCGTGCACCGCAGATACTCCCCCTCCCCTATACACCATGTTCGTCAAGGCCTCATAGGATCCCGCCAGTGCAGCTTCCAGAACCACCGCAGGGTTATTAGCATCCGCCCTGATCCACCAAGAGGCGTAGACTAAAAGTGAGGCGGTGTAATAAGTATACATATCCGGGAGCCTCAAACCCCCTTTAGAAAAGTGGGCCCTCAACGTATTTCTCGCCAATCTAGGGGTCTGGTGTTGCCACAAAAATCCAACTATCTGTCTGTCATGAGACACAAAATGCGACTTCGGGATTTTAACTGGCGCTGCCTTGTAAACATAGAGCAGTTTAGGTAACAAAATCATTTTTATAATGTTGATTCTACCCACCAGCGACAGAGGCAAGTTCTCCCATGCTTCTAACTTTCGGGTGATATATTCCATAGTGGGGACAATATTCAGGCTATAGAATTGTTTGGTGTCTCTATGAATATGGATCCCCAAATAAAGAAAGCTGTCAACTACTTTCAGCGGTGACAAAGGGGACAGGGTATCTTTACCCTCTGCATCAATAAAACATAAGCTGGATTTTGACCAATTCACTCTGAGGCCCGCATATTTCCCAAACTCATTCACCATATCTAGAAGCGCCTCCAAGGAAGGACCGGCGTCCGCCAGATACACTAACATGTCATCCGCATACAGCGACAACTTTTCCTGGATCCCCGCTATCGACCAACCCTCAATAAGTACGCTGCGATTTATTAACTGGGTAAGGGGTTGACTACGGCAAATAATAAGGGCGACAGCGGGCACCCTTGTCTCGTCCCCCTAGACAAACAGAAGGGAGGAGATAGATAGCCGTTGACTCGTACACGGGCCGTAGGTGCCTCATACAACAACTGGACCCATTTAATGAAAGACGGGGGGAAGTGCATACGCCGCAGGGTCTCCCATATAAACACCCATTCTACCGAGTCAAACACCTTCTCATTGTCTAGAGAGGCTATCGCACGTGCCCCAGCATTATCATGACTCACTTGTAAATTAGTAAATAATCTCCTCAAGTTGATGTCCGTTGTTTTGCACGGCATAAAACCCGACTGATCCGGGTCAATGATGGACAGAACAACCTCACCCAATCTCCTAGCCAGTATCTTAGCCAAAAGTTTTGCATCTGTATTGATGAGAGAGATTGGCCGATAAGAGCTGCACTGATCCACCGGTTTCCCAGCCTTATGGAGAACTACAATAATGGCCTCCATAAATGAGGGAGGCAAACCGCCAGCGTCAAAGGCATAACAGAACAACTTGACCAGCCGCGCACAATGTTTATCCACATCCATCCTGTACCATTCTGCTGGGAACCCGTCTGGGCCAGGCGTCTTCCCCGCCGTCATATCCTCAATTGCTAGCTTGATCTCCCCCTCCCCTATAGGTCCGTCCAGAAAACTTCTATCCTCCCGAGCTAGGGCAAAGATATCAATAGTAGTGTTGAGCGCGAATATTCGAAAAGCGAATTTTTTTAGCGAATATCGGCACTTCGCTAATTCGCGAATATTTCGAATATAGCGCTATAAATTCGCTATTTCGAATATTCTTTTTTTTTTTTTTTTTTTTTTTTTTTTAGTTATATTTTTTTCTTTCCTACTTCCCAAAAGTAGTTCTTACCTGTCCTGAGGATTCCTGGCTTCCTGGCTGCTCTAGTCAGTGCCCGTTGCCGCTTCTGCCGACTTCCGTGCTCATGTGGAGCGTCCCCATCCATGGGAGAATCTCCATATACTAAAATGTACTGTCGGATTTGAGGAATTACGTTGAAATCGCAATGCGATTAATTCAAGTTATATTAATCGCATTGCGATTACAACTTAGCACTGCTATCTTACATAGGCTAGAATTAACGAATATGGAGTATAGCTATGCACTAGCAGTGCTAAGTTGAAATCGCAATGCGAATACTTTAAGTTAAATTAATCGCATTGCGATTACAACTTAGCACTGCTATCTTACATAGGCTAGAATTAACGAATATGGAGTATAGCTAATGCTATGCACTAGCAGTGCTAAATTGAAATCGCAATGCGAATACTTTAAGTTAAATTAATCGCATTGCGATTTCAACTTAGCACTGCTGCTATATTCCATATTCGTTAACTTCGTTAATTCTAGCAAGCTGACCCATTATAAACCCAGCTCTAAGTTGAAATCGCAATGCGATTAATATAACTTGAATTAATCGCATTGCGATTTCAACGTAATTCCTCAAATCCGACAGTAGATTTTAGTATATGGAGACGTTCCCATGGTGATGGGGACGCTCCATGAGCACAGAAGTTATGGTTGGCTTGGTAGAATTAGCGAATAGCGAATATGACGAATGTATTCGTCATATTCCTCAAAACGAAGATAACGAAGTATTCTACATCTTCGTTTTAGCTACCTATTCGTCTCGTCATCGTCAACTTCGCTATTCGCTAATTCTAGCAATCAAATAGGAAGGTTGACTTACCAGACAGCTGTGTTAAATTCGCTATGCGATTTTTTTTTTTTTATACAATAATTATATTACTTGATAAAATTATTATAAGTATTCTATTTATTAAAAAAAAAAAAAATCGCATAGCGAATTTAACACAGCTGTCTCTATAGTCAACCTTCCTATTTGATTGCTAGAATTAGCGAAGTTGACGAATAGGTAGCTAAAACGAAGATGTAGAATACTTCGTTATGTTCGTTTTGAGGAATAGACGAATACATTCGTCATATTCGTCATCCTCGCTAATTCTAGATATGAAACCAATAGGAAAGTAGCCTTAAGTACAAATCGCAATATGCGATTATTTAAATCGCATGTTAATCGCGATAACTAGAAAAAATGACGAATATTCGATTTCGACGAATATGAAACGAATATTCATTCGAATATTCGCGAATTTCGTCGAAATCGAATATGGCACCTGCCGCTCATCACTAATCAATAGATTGCAAAAATTCCCTCACCTCTCCCGGAGTGACCTGCAGTTTGGAAGTGTATAGATCAGAGTAGTAATGAGCAAATTGAGCACATATATCGTCAGGGCGGCACCACCTCGTCCCGTCCGTCCCCAGAATAGAAGAAACCACCGTATGGGGCATTTCAGTCCTAGATAGAAAAGCGAGGGCCCTGCCATTTTTGTCCCCGTCAGAAAAGATCACCTGTCTCTGGTACAGCAGTCTCTTCTGGGTATACTCCAGGAGGTGCAACTGCATCTGCCGTTGCGCCTGTTCCCACACCACCCTGTTCTCCTCCGTAGGGTTCTGAATATAAGCCATCTCAGTATCAGTCACTCCTAACTCAAGACGTGTCTTAGTCACATCCAGTTCCTTGCGGTACGTAGCAATGGCATGGATAAAAGAACCTCTCATGACCGCCTTGAAGGCCTCCCACTCAACAATCGGGGTAGAGGAGCCCTCATTAGTCGTCCAATAGTCTAAAGCAGCCTGTTGCACTGCCCAGCCTACCGGGAGAACCTCCAACCATTTAGTAGTCAGCCGCCACACCCTATCCGGGGGTCGTATTGGCTGAGTGAGCGTGGCCATCAACGGGGCATGGTCGGAAATGCCTCTCGGCAGGTATTCCACAGCAGTCAAGTTAGGCAGCAAGCTCCTACTAATAAACAATAAGTCAATACGGGACAGAGATGCATGCGATGACGAATAACAGGAATAAGTACGTTCACCTGGGTGTAGATGTCTCCAACCCTCCGTTAAGTCATAAGCCTCAGCCCAGTGACGAAGCGCGTTACTGTGGGTAGATTGGGGGCGAAGTCTATCTGTCCCTGGGTCCAAAACTGAGTTAAAGTCCCCCAGAAAAAGTACCGGGGCAGCTGGAAGGGTCACTATCACTCTCATAACCTCATTTAACACTACACTACAGAACAGAGGAGGGACATAAAGACCTACCATAATATTACTCAACGTTTCTCGCCGATGCATGCACAATTACATACCTACCAGAGGCATCCGTGTGAACAGAGTGTAACTGAGAAGGCAAGGATCTAGACACTAACACTGAGACACCCCTGGCATGAGAAGTAAAGGTAGCATGGAACGTAGAACCCACCCACGGCTTCTTCAGCGCCAACAACCAACGGCCCACCAAGTGCGTTTCCTGCAGCACAACCACATTTGGATGGTAGCTCCTAAGATAATTAAACACAAGAGAACGTTTAATTTTGTCATTGAGCCCCCTAACATTCCAGGAGATAAGCCGAAGGGTAGCCATCATGGGGGAAAAGGGGAGATAGAATCACATGGAAGCCGAAACCGCCCAGTCCATTCACAACCACACACACACCACAACATAACAAATAGCATAACATCCCACATCAGTAGGTCCAACCCCCCTCCCTGCCCAGATCCCCAACCTATCTGAGCTTAAATACCCTAACGTCAACTTAAGAACTTCCTTCTAGAAACCCCAGAGAGACCACTGTCACTAGCTTCCCCCCAGCGGAATACCTGTATTAAGAAGGAAACCCCTGATCCGGGGGAATAGCCGGGACAACTAACCTAACCAGAGCCCCTGACTAAATAAACAGACATCCGTGAAACCTGTCGAAAGATATAACAATGCCATCCTTGCTCCCGATGGTGCTCATCCCCTCCGGTCGAGCCACTCCGACACCTCTTCAGGAGTAGAGAAAAACTTGGTTGTGTCACCATCCTGGATCCTGAGGCGAGCAGGGTACCACATAGCATAAACCAGTCCCTTTTCGCGTAGGCGCGCCTTCACCGATGTAAACTGACTCCGTTGCTTTTGGACTTCATTTGAAAAGTCCGGATAGAACGAGAGCCTTGTATTGTCGAACTGGAAGTCCTTCAGCTTTCGGGCTGCAGCCAATATTGCGTCACGATCTCTGTAGTTGAGCACCTTCAGAATGAAAGGTCGAGGGGGGGGCCCCAGGAGGCAGGGGCCTGGTAGGAATCCTGTGCGCTCTCTCAACAGTAAAACTAGCGGATAAAGCAATCGGGGCCAGGGTGCGTTTGATAAGCTGCTCAGCAAAATCCTCCGGGGAGGAGCCCTCTGCTCTTTCAGGGAGCCCCATGATGCGGATATTATTCCGTCTGTTACGATTTTCTGCATCTTCGATTCTAGCCATTAAGGATTTCACTTGTTGTTGCAGGACTCTCACGTTGTTCTCCCCTCGTTGGGTCACATCTTCCGCATCCCCCAGCCGCCTCGCCGCCTCCGCAGTCCTGTCACGTATTTTATCGATTTCATGCCTGAGGCACGTGAGGTCTGCCTGGACATGGTCAATTTTGACCATAAGGGTGGTTTGACAAGTAGTGATAGCAGCCATTATACGTCCCAGGTCCACAGCAGTGGAGTCCTGGGCGCCATCTCCCCCTAGGCCCTCTGTCTGGCTCATGGTGTCAGCAAATGTTTTGGGACTGGGAGTAGCACCTGGGCCCCCTTTTTTGCGGCCCATGTATGTAGTGCCTGAGGCTGGAAAATAAATCCAGGAGGAGTTCTCCCCCACGTTCACTGGGACACACAAGGCCCCTTATGCACAGTCCGGGTCCCGAGGCAGTCCTGATCCCTAGGTGCGCACCCTCTGTCAGGCCGCAGGCTTGATATGCACCCCGGTTCCCACCACAAAACCGACTCACCGGAGGGACTGCAGGAGGTAGGCGGAGGTCCGTGAGGCAGGCGGAGGAGCACGTCGCCCGCCGCGTCTCTCTCGCAGCATGCAGGTCAGCAGCACCCTTGGAGCGGTACTTGCGGCCGATGTCGATCGAGCACGAGAGCAGCCGACTGGAGTTGGCGTCGCCCACTGACGGATGGTAGGGATCCCGAAACAGGCGGGGAAGGAAGGTAGGCGTCCGGAAGGCTGACGGGGACGGTATCCGTACGTCCCCCTATGCGAGGAGTCAGCAGGCAGGCCGCGGATGACGCGCCACAATATGGCGCCGGCACCTACAGCGCACAAGCTCTGTGTAGGGGACAGAAAGCACCTCACCGCCGGGGCTCCGGAGACAAAAGGGAGGGACAGTCTCTTCCCAGGGCACCCAATAAGTAGCAGGGGAGCCGGACAGTAAGTAGGGCACACGGATGTTCAGGATATCCACAGGATACTGGAGGAGCTCAGTCGGCACACGTCCTTACTCCATAGCGTCCAGGCCACGCCCCCCAGGCATGGTGGATTTTTCAATTAAAAACTGTCCACCCAAATGGCCTCAATGACCAATTGTCATTTGTTCCGTTTATATAGCGTTCATCTTCATATCCCAGTTGTCCCGTTTTCTTCTGCCTAGCCCTCTCCCTGTGTGGCAACTAGTACCCATATTTGGGCGAGTGTGTGAGGGTTATGGCTTGGGACCGAGAATCATCTTTCGGCCCAGACATATCTCTCATAGGTTCTTTATACCACATCTGTTGGTATCTGATGTTTCCTGTCTACATTCTGGCCAAAATGCTTTTTATATTGGCGTGGGATGTCCATCTTGACAAAACTCCCACCTTAGCATCTTTTCTCGTATCATTATTTAACTGTATTGGATCCTGAATGTCCTCTGTCCAGGTCCAATTGATATAGAGCTAGCGGTGGTAAATTTGATTATTTTTAGTCACATGATATACAGTTGTGAATGGAGGGGTGGCATTTGTTCCTTAGAATCCTCCCCATATTTTTCCATTCATGAATTAGTCCCGATTCTAAACGTGCCCTGCAAGGACCTGTGGCCACGTGACCTCCCATGTGATGTGGGGAGTGACGTCGCGGCTCATGTGATCAGGATGGCTGGCTAGCTTCGCCTGCACTGCACGCATTTAAACGGAGTTGCATGCGGGCGTCTGGTGTTGCTGCTGCGATACGCGGTGCCTCCGCTCTAACGGTTAATGCCAAATGGACCTTTTGGCCCCGTACTCCGGATGGCTGGACTGACACAAGCCTGACTGATAAGCTAAGCTATCTGGTTGCTATTATTGCGCACTGGTGAAATTGAGCACTTTATCATATATCAATTACAGTTGTGCTTGTATATATTTTTTATTTCCCCTGATGAACTGGCTGGCTGGACTGGGAAACGCGTCGGGTTGTTTGTGGCGGAATTGTCAGGGGGGCTACTCTTGGAACCCTCCCCCACAGTAGTTTGATTTGCTGTCACACTGAGGTGTGACACATGTTTGGCAAGGGGTATACTATTTAGCTTGTAGGTCTTTGTCTGCCCTAACTTAGGGGCCTCCTCACTCCCCTGTTTCCCTCACTCTTGACGAAGCTGGGCAGTCCCTCACTAATAGGGCAAGCTTCAGAGGGCACTTAGGAGGTGCCATTATTGGTAAGGGATATGGTATAGGGTGAGGACTGAGGGCTATAGACCCAGCAACTCTCCCTCCCCTGTTCCCATATACCCATCCTTTAGTTACTAATTGAACATTTGGGCAGTAGACATGTACTCTTGATATTCTACAGGCACCCCGCCAATGTACTAGTTGTATATCTATACTATACAGGAATATTTTGAGGATTTTTACATAATAATAAAAGTGATGTTTTAGGCACCTTTCTTTTGATATAATTTTTAGTGTTGAGCGAACAGTTCGAGAATCGTTCGGGTCCGTACCGAATTTTGGGGTGTCCGTGACACGGACCCGAACCCGGACATTTTCAAAAAAGTTCGGATTCGGGTCCGGTGTTCGTCGATTACTTCCCGCTTTCTGAAGGGCTGCACAGCAGCCAATCAGCTAGCGTTTTACTTCTTGCCCTAAGAGCCCATCACAGCCATGCCTACTAATGGCATGGCTGTGATTGGCCAAGTGCAGCATGTGACCCAGCCTCTATTTAAGCTGAAGTCACGTAGCGCCGCACGTCACACTGCTCTGACTAGTGTAGGGAGAGGATGCAGCTTCTGTGAGGGCGAGATAGGCAGGGATAAAGAAGTGATTGAATGATCTACCTTTCTACACCTGTGCATCAGAACAACTCAGCTGAGCTGTTCACTGAAAGTCACTATTTTGTTGAGACTGGCCAGAGCGATTTTTACTGGCACATGTAACTGGGCTGACCGGCGGTGGCCACTTTGGGACTTGTGGTGCGCCAGCACTTGCTGCCACAGAGTGTAAACCAAAGCTCCAAAGAAGTTAAAAATCTACACCTGTGAATCAGAACAACAGCGATTCAGCTGCTCAGTCAAAGTCAATTTTTTTTCTGGCTGGGCAGACTGTTTTCTGGCACATGTTACTGGGCTGATAGGCGGCGGCCATTTTGGGACTTGTGGTGCTACAGCAAAAGCTGCCACAACGTCCATTAATCTAATGTAATAGTCGATTTTTTCATAGATATACTACATCAGGGGTTTGGCTGTGCTTGTGTCACCCATACTAACTGCAAAGATATTTAATATATCAGTGGTGAAACTGAAAGTAACCCACTTGGAAAGCAAATCCCATGAATGTGCTGTTCCAGCTAGGCTAGCCAGTGCAACTACTTTGTCCAATACTGTCAGCCAGAAATATATATATTTTTTTTATGTGCCAGAAATGTAAATTAGAAAAAGCTTTCACCGTAATAATAAAATTATTCTGGTGTTAGACCAGAAGAAGCACTCCTGTTGTAATTAATACTGTAAAAAGGCTTAGGCAATATTTCTCCCAGTGTGGGAAATTTATCTAGCAAAACTAGCATTTTAACAATTCCGGTGTTCTGAAATACCAGCAGTCCTCTTGTAATTAATACCGCCAAAAGGCATTATATCGTCCAGTGTTGTAATTTTGGTGAAAAAAGGCCAATTTAATCAATCTGGTGTTTGTTAGACCAGAAAAACTAGGCCTCACGTTTTCACTCCTCTAAAAGGAATTATATTTCCCGTGTGGGAATCTATGTACCAAAACTAGCATTATAAAAATCTGGTGTCCAATTAGCAGCAGTGTTCTTGTAATTAATACCGCTAAAAGGCATTATTGTCCAGTGTTGTAATTTTGGTGAAAAAAGGCCAATTTAATCAATCTGGTGTTTGTTAGACCAGAAAAACTAGGCCTCACGTTTTCACTCCTCTAAAAAGAATTATATTTCCCCGTGTGGGAATCTATGTACTAAAACTAGCATTATAAAAATCTGGTGTCCAATTAGCAGCAGTGTTCTTGTAATTAATACTGCCAAAAGGCATTATTGTCCAGTGTTGTAATTTTGGTGAAAAAAAGGCCAATTTAATCAATCTGGTGTTTGTTAGACCAGAAAAACTAGGCCTCACGTTTTCACTCCTCTAAAAGGAATTATATTTCCCGTGTGGGAATCTATGTACCAAAACTAGCATTATAAAAATCTGGTGTCCAATTAGCAGCAGTGTTCTTGTAATTAATACCGCCAAAAGGCATTATTGTCCAGTGTTGTAATTTTGGTGAAAAAAAGGCCAATTTAATCAATCTGGTGTTTGTTAGACCAGAAAAACTAGGCCTCACGTTTTCACTCCTCTAAAAAGGAATTATATTTCCCGTGTGGGAATCTATGTACCAAAACTAGCATTATAAAAATCTGGTGTCCAATTAGCAGCAGTGTTCTTGTAATTAATACCGCCAAAAGGCATTATTGTCCAGTGTTGTAATTTTGGTGAAAAAAGGCCAATTTAATCAATCTGGTGTTTGTTAGACCAGAAAAACTAGGCCTCACGTTTTCACTCCTCTAAAAAGGAATTATATTTCCCCGTGTGGGAATCTATGTACCAAAACTAGCATTATAAAAATCTGGTGTCCAATTAGCAGCAGTGTTCTTGTAATTAATACCGGAAAAGGAATTATATCTTCCAGTGTGGGAATTTTGGGGCTAAAAATAATATATTTTATTGTGGTGCGAGTTGAATCGCAACAATGAGGAAACATTCTATTAAGGGACGAGGAAGCGGTCGTGGTGGTGTCCGTGGAGCCTCTGTTGCTGGCAGAGGACGTGGCCGTTCGGCCTCAGGCGCACAAAGTAGTGAACCAACTCCCTCAAGTAGGGGGCAGAATTTACAGCGATATTTGGTGGGGCCCAATGCCGTTATGAGGATGGTAAGGCCTGAGCAGGTACAGGCATTAGTCGATTGGGTGGCCGACAGTGCTTCCAGCACGTTCACCACATTGTCTTCCGCCCAGTCTTCTGCGGAAAGCGCACAGGTGGCACCTGAAAACCAAGCCCATCAGTCTGTCACATCACCCCCATGCATATCAGGGAAACTGTCTGAGCCTCAAGTTATGCAGCAGTCTCTTCTTCTGTTTGAAGACTCTGCTCCCACGTTTTTCCAGGGGCGTCCACCTATCCCTTCCCCAGCGGTGGAAGACATTCCATGCACTGACGCACAACCACTTATGTATCCAGATGATGAGGACATGGGAATACCACCACAGCAGAGTGACCGAGTGTCTGATGATGACGAAACACAGGTGAACACTGCCGCGTCTTATTGCAGTGTGCAGACTGAACAGGAGGAGGTCAGGGAGGAAGACTGGGTGGAAGACGATGCAGAGGACGATGAGGTCTTAGACCCCACATGGACTGAAGGTCTTGCCGCTGACTTAAATAGTTCAGAGGAAGAGGCAGTGGTGAGACCAAGACAACAGCGAAGCCATAGAGGGAGCAGGGGGCAAAAGCAGAACAGCCGCCGTCCAGAGAGTTCGCCTGCTATTGGCCAGCGCCAACAGGGACCCAGCACCCCAAAGGCATCTTCAAGGAGTTCCCTGGCATGGCACTTCTTCAAACAATGTGCTGAGGACAAGACCAGAGTGGTTTGCACGCTGTGCCATCAGACCCTGAGGCGAGGCATTAACGTCTTAACCTGAGCACCACCTGCATGATCAGGCATCTACATGCAAAGCATGAACTGCAGTGGAGTACACACCTTAAAAACAAGGAACCCGCTCAGGCTCCCCCTGCTCCCTCTACCGCTGCTGCCTCGGCTTCCGCCTCGAGAGGAATGTTGCCACCTGCCGAGCAGCAAACAGAGGATGTGCCACCGACACCACCACCACCACCGCCACTGTCACATAGCGTCTCCACTATTTCACACAGCAGCGTTCAGCTCTCCATCTCTCAAACCCTCGAACCCTTGGCCTGAATGCCAGCATTTTTAAACTACTGGCCTTTGAAATGCTGTCATTCCGGCTGGTGGACACAGACAGCTTCAAACAGCTGATGGCCATGGCTGTCCCCCAGTATGTGGTTCCCAGCCGCTCTTACTTCTCCAAGACAGCCGTGCCTTCCCTGCACATGCAAGTGTCCGATAAAATCAAGTGTGCACTGCACAACGCCATTTGTGGCAAGGTCCACCTAACCACAGATATGTGGACCAGTAAGCACGGCCAGGGACGCTATATCTCCCTAACTGCACACTGGGTAAATGTAGTGGCGGCTGGGCCCCAGGCGGAGAGTTCCTTGGCGCACGTCCTTCCGCCGCCAAGGATCACAGGGCATCATTCTTTGCCTCCTGTAGCCTCCTCCTCCTACTCGGCTTCCTCCTCCTCCTCCTCTGCTTCCACCAGCTCATCCAGTCAGCCACACACCTTCACCACCAACTTCAGCACAGCCCGGGGTAAACGTCAGCAGGCCATTCTGAAACTCATATGTTTGGGGACAGGCCCCACACCGCGCAGGAGTTGTGGCGGGGTATTGAACAACAGACCGACCAGTGGTTGCTGCCGGTGGGCCTCAAGCCCGGCCTGGTGGTGTGCGATAATGGGCGAAATCTCGTGGCAGCTCTGGGACTAGCCGGTTTGGCGCACATCCCTTGCCTGGCGCATGTGCTGAATTTGGTGGTGCAAAAGTTCATTCACAACTACCCAGACATGTCAGAGCTGCTGCATAAAGTGCGGGCCGTCTGTGCGCGCTTCCGGCGTTCACATCCTGCCGCTGCTCGCCTGTCAGCGCTACAGCGGAACTTCGGCCTTCCCGCTCACCGCCTAATATGCGACGTGCCCACCCGGTGGAACTCCACCTTGCACATGCTGGAGAGACTGTGCGAGCAGCAGCAGGCCATAGTGGAGTTTCAGCTGCAGCACGCACGGGTCAGTCGCACTGCGGAACAGCACCACTTCACCACCAATGATTGGGCCTCCATGCGAGACCTGTGTGCCCTGTTGCGCTGTTTAGAGTACGCCACCAACATGGCCAGTGGCGATGCCACTGTTATCAGCGTGACGATACCAATTCTACATTGTAGATATTGGTCGGCACTGCGTTTGGATATTAGCGGTGCACGTGTCAGCGGGCGGGCATCCCAACGAACGATATGAAGAATGAAGACCGGCACTCGCTATAGATTTGCAGGGATAGGGTTTATTCCAGTCACTTATTTAAATCATAGTGACGCGTTTCAGCACCAAAATGTGCTTTCTTCAGGTCTGAAGAAAGCACATTTTGGTGCTGAAACGCGTCACTATGATTTAAATAAGTGACTGGAATAAACCCTATCCCTGCAAATCTATAGCGAGTGCCGGTCTTCATTCTTGATACCAATTCTATGTCTCCTAGAGAAAACGCTTAGGGCGATGATGGAAGAGGAGGATGACGGGTCGTTTTTAGCACTTTCAGGCCACTCTGTTAGAAGTGGCTCAGAGGGAGGTTTTTTGCAACAGCAGAGGGCAGGTACAAATGTGGCCAGCCAGGGACCACTACTGGAGGACGAGGAGGATGAGGAGGAGGTGGAGGAGGATGAGGATGAAGTAGGTTCACAGCGGGGTGGCACCCAGCACAGCGCAGGCACATCCCTGGTACGTGGCTGGGGGGATACAGAGGATGATGACGATACGCCTCCCACAGAGGACAGCTTGTCCTTACCTCTGGGGAGCCTGGCACACATGAGCGATTACATGCTGCAGTGCCTGCGCAACGACAGCAGAGTTGCCCACATTTTAACGTGTGCTGACTACTGGGTGGCCACCCTGCTAGATCCACGGTACAAAGACAATGTGCCCACTTTACTTCCTGCACTGGAGCGTGATAGGAAGATGCGCGAGTACAAGCGCACACTGGTAGACGCGCTCCTAAGAGCATTCCCAACTGTCACAGGGGAACAGGTGGAAGGCCAAGGCCAAGGCAGAGGAGGAGCTAGAGGTCGCCCACGCAGCAGTGTCACGGCAAGCTCCTCTGTGGGCAGGGTTAGCATGGCAGAAATGTGGAAAAGTTTTGTCTCCACGCCACAGCTAACTGCCCCACCACCTGATACGGAACGTGTTAGCAAGAGGCAACATTTCACTAACATGGTTGAACAGTACATCTGCACACAACTCCACGTACTGACGGATGGTTCGGCCCCATTCAACTTCTGGGTTTCCAAATTGTCCACGTGGCCAGAATTAGCATGTTATGCCTTGGAGGTGCTGGCCTGCCCGGCGGCCAGCGTTTTATATGAACGTGTATTCAGCACGGCAGGGGGCGTCATTACTGACAAACACAGCCGCCTGCCTGCAGCCAACGTGTACAAGCTGACGTTTATAAAAATGAACCAGGCATGGATCCCACAAGACCTGACCCTCCCTTGTATAGAGTAGTCCTTAATAACTGCTTTAAACCATGTTGTCTTGTACTCCTGGCCACTTCTTCATTGAAAAGTCAATTTTTGAAAATAAGTAGGATCTTGGGGTGCAACCCAGAGTTGAATGAACCTTCCGTCTGTCTGGGTGCCGGGGCCGAAGTACATGAAAGTGTCCTTCTCCTGTGCTGGGTGATATGAATGTTATACTTGTGCTGTCTGACATGTCTCCTTTGTGTGGGTGCAGGGGGCCAAAGTCACTGAAAGCGGCCTTCTCCTGTGGTGGCTGATATAAATGCCTGAATCTCTGCTGTGGGACCTCTCCCCTCTTTCTGGGTGCAGGGGTCAAAGTCTCTAAAAGTGCCCTTCTCCTGTGGTGGTTGATATGAAACTGATGCTTGTGCTATCTGACCTGTCTCCTCTGTGTCGGTGCTAAGGCATAAGTCACTGAAAGCGGCCTTCTCCTGTTCTGGCTGATATAAATGCCTGAATCTCTGCTGTGGGACCTCTCTCCTCTTTCTGGGTGCAGGGGTCAAAGTCTCTAAAAGTGCCCTTCTCCTGTGGTGGTTGATGTGAAACTGATGCTTGTGCTATCTGACCTGTCTCCTCTGTGTCGGTGCTAAGGCCTAAGTCACTGAAAGCGGCCTTCTCCTGTGCTGGCTGATATAAATGCCTGAATCTCTGCTGTGGGACCTCTCTCCTCCGTCTGGGTGCAGTGGTAAAAGTCTCTCAAAGTGGCCTTCTCTTGTGCTGGGTGATGTGAAGCTGATGTTTGTGCCATCTGACATGGTTGCCGGGGTCCCATTAAATGGTGGCCTACTCCTGTGGTGGGTGATCTAAATGCCTGATTCTCTGCTGTGAAAACCCCTCTCCTCCGCCTGGGTGCAGGGGTCAAAGTCTCTCAAAGTGGCCTTCTCTTGTGCTGGGTGATGTGAAGCTGATGTTTGTGCCATCTGACGTGGTTGCCGGGGTCCCATTAAATGGTGGCCTACTCCTGTGGTGGGTGATCTAAATGCATGATTCTCTGCTGTGAAAACCCCTCTCCTCCGCCTGGGTGCAGGGGTCAAAGTCTCTCAAAGTGGCCTTCTCTTGTGCTGGGTGATGTGAAGCTGATGTTTGTGCCATCTGACATGGATGCCGGGGTCCCATTAAATGGTGGCCTACTCCTGTGGTGGGTGATCTAAATGCATGATTCTCTGCTGTGAAAACCCCTCTCCTCCATCTGGTTGCAGGGGTCAAAGTCTCTCAAAGTGGCTTTCTCTTGTGCTGGGTGATGTGAAGCTGATGTTTGTGCCATCTGACATGGATGCCGGGGTCCCATTAAATGGTGGCCTACCCCTGTGGTGGGTGATCTAAATGCATGATTCTCTGCTGTGAAAACCTCTCTCCTCCGTCTGGGTGAAGGGGTCAAAGTCTCTCAAAGTGGCCTTCTCTTGTGCTGGGTGATGTGAAGCTGATGTTTGTGCCATCTGACATGGTTGTCGGGGTCCCATTAACCACTTAAGCCCCCCTAGCTTAAACACCCTTAATGACCAGGCCACTTTTTACAATTCTGCACTACACTACTTTCACCGTTTATTGCTCCGTCATGCAACTTACCACCCAAATGAATTTTACCTCCTTTTCTTCTCACTAATAGAGCTTTCATTTGGTGGTATTTCATTGTTGCTGACGTTTTTACTTTTTTTGCTATTAATCAAAAATTACCGAAATTTTTGCAAAAAAATGACATTTTTCACTTTCTGTTGTAATTTTTTTTTTTTTAAAACTACATTTCTATATAAATTTTTCGCAAAATTTATTGTTCTACATGTCTTTGATAAAAAAATACAATAAGTGTATATTTATTGGTTTGGGTAAAAGTTATAGCGTTTACAAACTATAGTGCAAAAAAGTGAATTTCGGCATTTTGAAGCAGCTCTGACTTTCTGAGCACCTGTCATGTTTCTTCAGGTGCTAGAATGTCAGGATAGTATAAATACCCCCAAATTACACCATTTTAGAAAGAAGACACCCCAAAGTATTCATGGAAGGGCATGGTGAGTTCATGTATCATTTCATTTTTTCACAAGTTAGCGGAAAATGACACTTTCTGAGGAAAAAAATAAAAATAATAAAGTTTCCATTTCTGCTAACTTCTGGCAAAAAAAAATGAAATCTCCCACGGACTCACTATGCCCCTCAGTGAATACCTTGGGGTGTCTACTTTCCGAAATGGGGTCACTTGTGGGGTGTGTTTACTGTTCTGGCATTTTGGGCGGGGCTAAATTGTGAGCAGCCATGTAAAAGCTAAAGGTACTCGTTGGAATTTGGGCCCCTTTGCGCACCCAGGCTGCAAAAAGTGTCACTCATGTGGTATTGCCGTACTCAGGAGAAGTAGGGCAATGTGTTTTGGGGTGTATTTTTACATATACCCATGTTGGGTGAGAGAAATATCTCTGTAAACTGACAACTTTGTTTAAAAAATTTAAAAAGTTGTCGATTACAGCGATATTTCTCACACAAAGTATGGTATATATAAAAATACACCCCAAGCACATGCCCTACTTCTCCTGATGCAGCGATCCATGAGTGACACTTTGCAGCCTGAGTGCAAAGGCAAATTCAATGAGTACCTTTAGAGATTTCACAGGGCATTTTTACGCATTTGGATTCCAGACTTCTTCTCACGCTTTAGGGGCCCCTAAAATGCCAGGACAGTATAAATACCCCACATGTGACCCCATTTTAGAAAGAAGACACCCCAAGGTATTCTGTGAGGGGTATGGTGAGTTTATGTAAAATTTTATTTTTGTCACAAGTTAGTGAAATATAAGACTTTGTAAAAAAAAAAAAAAAAATATCAATTTCCGCTAACTTGTGCCAAAAAAAAAAAATTTCTGTGAACTTGCCATGCCCCTCACAGAATACCTTGGGGTGTCTTCTTTCCAAAATGGGCTCACATGTGGGGTATTTATACTGCCCTGGCATTTTAGGGGCCCTAAAGCGTGAGAATCCAAAATGAGTAAAAATGCCCTGTGAAATCCTAAAAGGTACTCATTGGTTTTAGGGCCCCTTTGCGCATCTTGGCTGCAAAAAAGTGTCACTCATGTGGTATCGCCGTACTCAGGAGAAGTAGGGCAATGTGCTTTGGGGTGTATTTTTACATATACCCATACTGGGTGTGAGAAATATCTCTGTAAATGACAACTTTTAAAAAAATTTATACAAAGTTGTCAATTTATAGAGATATTTCTCTCACCAGTAATGAGTATATGTAAAATACACCCAAAACACATTGCCCTACTTCTCCTGATGCGACGATACCATGTGTGACACTTTTGCAGCCAAGATGTGCAAAGAGCCCTAAAACCAATGAGTACTGCTAGGAAGAGCATTTTATGCATTTTTCTTCTCACGCTTTAGGTCCCCTAAATTGCCAGGGCAGTATAAATACCCACATGTGACCCCATTTTGGAAGAAGACACCCCAAGGTATTCCATGAGGGGCATGGCGAGTTCACAGAAGATTTTTTTGGCACAAGTTAGCGGAAATTGATTTTTATTGTTTTTTCTCAAAAGTCTCCCTTTCTGCTAACTTTTGACAAAAAGTTAAATTTTTCATGGACTCACTATGCCCCTCAGCGAATACCTTGGGGTGTCTTCTTTCCAAAATGGGGTCACATGTGGGGTGTTTGTACTGTTCTGGCATTTTGGGCGGGGCTAAATTGTGAGCAGCCATGTAAAAGCTAAAGGTACTCGTTGGAATTTGGGCCCCTTTGCGCACCCAGGCTGCGAAAAGTGTCACTCATGTGGTATCGCCGTACTCAGGAGAAGTAGGGCAATGTGTTTTAGGGTGTATTTTTACATATACCCATGCTGGGTGAGAGAAATATCGCTGTAAATTGACAACTTTGTATAAAAAATTTAAAAAGTTGTCATTTACAGAGATATTTCTCTCACCCAGCATGGTATATGTAAAATACACCCCAAGCTTGACCTACTTCTCCTGAGCACAGCGATACCATGTGTGCCACTTTTGCAGCCAAGATGCGCAAAGGGGCCTAAAACCAATGAGTACCTTTAGGATTTCACAGGGCATTTTTACGCATTTGGATTCTCACGCTTTAGCACCCCTAAAATGCCAGGGCAGTATAAATACCCCACATGTGACCCCATTGTGGAAAGAAGACACCCCAAGGTATTCCGTGAGGGGCATGGTGAGTTCACAGAAAAATAAAATTTTGGCACAAGTTAGCGGAAATTGATTTTTTTTTTTTTACAGTCTCATATTCCACTAACTTGTGACAAAAATAAAATTTTACATGAACTCCCCATACCCCTCACGGAATACCTTGGGGTGTCTTCTTTCCAAAATGGGGTCACATGTGGGGTTTTGTACTGCCCTGGCATTTGAGGTCTCCGCAATCATTACACGTATGGCCAGCATTAGGAGTTTCTGCGATTCTCCTTATATTGAGCATACGGGTAATGAGATTTTTCCGTTCAGCCTCTGGGCTGAAAAAAAAAAAAAATGAACGGCACAGATTTTTCATTCGCATCAATCAATGTGGATGAAAAAATCTCTGCCAAATCAGTGACTGGGGTGCGGTGGGCTGGGCGCTAGCTACCTAACAAGTAGCTAACTAACTGGCGGTGATAAGGGACCCTTATGCCCCATTCACACGTCCGAAATTCTGTTTGCGGAGCGGAATTGCGGACCCATTCATTTCTATGGGGACAGACTTTGTCCCGCTCGGATCGGAATTACGGATCCGCACTTCTGAGTCTGCATTTCCGTTCCGCAAAAATATAGAACATGCCCTTTTCTTGTCCGCAATTGCGGACAAGAAAAAGCATTTTCTATATAGTTCTGGCAATGTGCGGATCTGCAAAATGCGGAAAGCACATTGGCGGTGTCCGTGTTTTGCGGATCCGCGCCGCGGATCCGTGGCACGGATCTGTGGATCCAGCGGAACCGCAAAACACATATGGACATGTGAATAGAGGCCTTACAGGGGGTGATCAGTGACAGGGGGTGATCAGGGAGTCTATATGGGGTGATCAGGGGTTAACAAGGGGTTAATAGTGGTTATAAAGTGAGGGGGTGGGGGTGGGGTTAGTGTAGTGTTTGGTGCAACTTTACATTGTTACCTGGTCCTCTGGTGAGTCGATCCCAGTAAATGGGACCACCAGAGGACCAGGTATTAAGTATATCAGGCGCTGTTAGCAACACAGCGTCTGATATACTACTTGATCTCATTTATTTTACATTTACAGCCTGCCAGCGATTGATCATCGCTGGCAGGCTGTATGCTAACTGCAGAGCCGCGCTCTGCTGTGAGCAGCAGCGTGCGCGTGCGCGCGTTCACAGCAGATCTCGGCTCTCGCGAGATGACGCACGGATGCGTCCAGGAGGAACAAACTTGCCGCCGCCTGGACGCATCCGTGCGTTCGGCGGTCGGCAAGCGGTTAAATGGTGGCCTACTCCTGTGGTGCGTGATCTAAATGCATGATTCTCTGCTATGAAAACGCCTCTCCTCCGCCTGGGTGCAGGGGTCAAAGTCTCTCAAAGTGGCCTTCTCTTGTGCTGGGTGATGTGAAGCTGATGTTTGTGCCATCTGACATCGTTGCCGGGGTCCCATTAAATGGTGGCCTACTCCTGTGGTGGGTGATCTAAATGCATGATTCTCTGCTGTGAAAACTTCTCTCCTCTGTCTGGGTGCTGGTCCATAATAAATGAGAGTGGCCTTCTCCGGTGGGGGTTGATATGACGCATGATTCCTTGATGTGGGACCTGTATCCTCTGTCTGGGTGCTGGTCCAAAATAAATGAGAGTGGCCTTCTCCGGTGGGGGTTGATATGACGCATGATTCCTTGATGTGGGACCTGTATCCTCTGTCTGGGTGCTGGGCCGAAATAAATGAGAGTGGCCTTCTCCGTTGGTGGTTGATACGAGGCATGATTCCTTGCTGTGGGACCTATCTCCTCTGTCTGGGTGCTGGTCCAAAATAAATGAGAGTGGCCTTCTCCGGTGGGGGTTGATATGACGCCTTATTCCTTGCTGTGGGACCTGTATCCTCTGTCTGGGTGCTGGGCCGAAATAAATGAGAGTGGCCTTCTCCGTTGGTGGTTGATATGACACATGATTCCTTGATGAGGGACCTCTCTCCTCTGTCTGGGTGCTGGTCCAAAATACATGAGAGTGGCCTTCTCCGGTGGTGGTTGATATGAAGCATGATTCCTTGCTGTGGGACCTGTATCCTCTGTCTGGGTGCTGGTCCCAAATAAATGAGAGTGGCCTTCTCCAGTGGTGGATGATATGACGCATGATTCCTTGCTGTGGGACCTGTATCCTCTGTCTGGGTGCTGGTCCAAAATAAATGAGAGTGGCCTTCTCCGGTGGGGGTTGATATGACGCATGATTCCATGATGTGGGACCTGTATCCTCTGTCTGGGTGCTGGTCCAAAATAAATGAGAGTGGCCTTCTCCGGTGGGGGTTGATATGATGCATGATTCCTTGATGTGGGACCTGTATCCTCTGTCTGGGTGCTGGTCCAAAATAAATGAGAGTGGCCTTCTCCGTTGGTGGTTGATATGACGCATGATTCCTTGATTTGAGACCTCTCTCCTCTGTCTGGGTGCTGGTCCAAAATACATGAGAGTGGCCTTCTCCGGTGGTGGTTGATATGACGCATGATTCCTTGCTGTGGGACCTGTATCCTCTGTCTGGGTGCTGGTCCAAAATAAATGAGAGTGGCCTTCTCCGGTGGGGGTTGATATGACGCATAATTCCTTGATGTGGGACCTGTATCCTCTGTCTGGGTGCTGGTCCAAAATAAATGAGAGTGGCCTTCTCCTGTGGGGGTTGATATGACGCATGATTCCTTGATGTGGGACCTCTCTCCTCTGTCTGGGTGCTGGTCCAAAATACATGAGAGTGGCCTTCTCCGGTGGTGGTTGATATGACGCATGATTCCTTGCTGTGTGACCTGTATCCTCTGTCTGGGTGCTGGGCCGAAATAAATGAGAGTGGCCTTCTCCGTTGGTGGTTGATATGACGCCTTATTCCTTGCTGTGGAACCTGTATCCTCTGTCTGGGTGCTGGTCCAAAATACATGAGAGTGGCCTTCTCCGGTGGTGGTTGATATGAAGCATGATTCCTTGCTGTGGGACCTGTATCCTCTGTCTGGGTGCTGGTCCAAAATAAATGAAGTGGCCTTCTCCTGTGGGGGTTGATATGACGCATGATTCCTTGATGTGGGACCTCTCTCTCTGTCTGGGTGCTGGTCCAAAATACATGAGAGTGGCCTTCTCCGGTGGTGGTTGATATGACGCATGATTCCTTGCTGTGTGACCTGTATCCTCTGTCTGGGTGCTGGGCCGAAATAAATGAGAGTGGCCTTCTCCGTTGGTGGTTGATATGACGCCTTATTCCTTGCTGTGGAACCTGTATCCTCTGTCTGGGTGCTGGTCCAAAATACATGAGAGTGGCCTTCTCCGGTGGTGGTTGATATGAAGCATGATTCCTTGCTGTGGGACCTGTATCCTCTGTCTGGGTGCTGGTCCCAAATAAATGAGAGTGGCCTTCTCCGGTGGGGGTTGATATGACGCATGATTCCTTGATGTGGGACCTCTCTCCTCTGTCTGGGTGCTGGTCCAAAATAAATGAGAGTGGCCTTCTCCGGTGGTGGTTGATATGACGCCTTATTCCTTGATGTGGGACCTCTCTCCTCTGTCTGGGTGCTGGTCCAAAATACATGAGAGTGGCCTTCTCCGGTGGTGGTTGATATGACGCATGATTCCTTACTGTGGAACCTGTATCCTCTGTCTGGGTGCTGGGCCGAAATAAATGAGAGTGGCCTTCTCCGTTGGTGGTTGATACGAGGCATGATTCCTTGCTGTGGGACCTATCTCCTCTGTCTGGGTGCTGGTCCAAATTAAATGAGAGTGGCCTTCTCCGGTGGTGGTTGATATGACGCCTTATTCCTTGATGTGGGACCTCTCTCCTCTGTCTGGGTGCTGGTCCAAAATACATGAGAGTGGCCTTCTCCGGTGGTGGTTGATATGACGCATGATTCCTTGCTGTGGGACCTGTATCCTCTGTCTGGGAGCTGGGCCGAAATAAATGAGAGTGGCCTTCTCCGTTGGTGGTTGATATGAGGCATGATTCCTTGCTGTGGGACCTGTATCCTCTGTCTGGGTGCTGGTCCAAAATAAATGAGAGTGGCCTTCTCTGGTGGGGGTTGATATGACGCATGATTCCTTGATGTGGGACCTCTCTCCTCTGTCTGGGTGCTGGTCCAAAATAAATGAGAGTGGCCTTCTCCGGTGGTGGTTGATATGACGCCTTATTCCTTGCTGTGGGACCTGTATCCTCTGTCTGGGTGCTGGTCCAAAATACATGAGAGTGGCCTTCTCCGGTGGTGGTTGATATGACTAGTGATGATCGAATATGCCCATATTCGAATTCGCGATATTTCGCGAATATTTCGTAAAATATTCGCGATATATTCGCAAATTCGAATATTCGTCATCATTTAATCGCCATCTTTTTTTTATAAAATCGCGGATAATCGCATAATGCGTATGATCATGCGCATATTGCGCAAGATCATTGTTACTGGCAGGCAAAAGCAGTATTCGTACAAAATCGATTACATCATATTTACCTAGTGCAATAAAATATACCATCTACATGTTATCTGCTTTTCAAACTAAAATCTTTTCAAAAAAGGAAAATTACGGAAAATCGCAAAAAAGGCAGGATTTTGGCTATGGCTTTGAAAAAGAGCCTTGATGCAAAACAACACCTTAAATGAATGAAACTCAGAGTCACTCAAACTCATTTATCAACACAAGTGAACTGAAGTTCTTGAACTTATTGTGTATCATCTAATTTAACCAATGCGAATATTCGCAATATCGAATTTATGGCATGATATTCGAAAAAATATATAGATATGACGCCTTATTCCTTGCTGTGGAACCTGTATCCTCTGTCTGGGTGCTGGTCCAAAATACATGAGAGTGGCCTTCTCCGGTGGTGGTTGATATGAAGCATGATTCCTTGCTGTGGGACCTGTATCCTCTGTCTGGGTGCTGGTCCCAAATAAATGAGAGTGGCCTTCTCCAGTGGTGGGTGATATGACGCATGATTCCTTGCTGTGGGACCTCTCTCCAATTGATATTGGTTAATTTTTATTTACTTTATTTTATTTTAATTCATTTCCCTATCTACATTTGTTTGCAGGGGATTTGCCTACATTTTGCTGCCTTTTGCAGCCCTCTAGCCCTTTCCGGGAGTCTTTTACAGGCTTTTTAGTGCCCAAAAGTTTGGGTCCCCATTGACTTCTATGGGGTTCGGGTTCGGGATGAAGTTCGGGTTGAGTTCGGATCACGAACCCGGACATTTTCCGGAAGTTCGGCCGAACCTCTGGAACCCGAACATCCAGGTGTTCGCTCATCTCTAATAATTTTCTAAATGTGGATTACACCCAAGAGTGCTTAAAGAGCTCAGTTCAGTCATTGCTATGCCCCTGTTTATAATTTTTAAAGATTGTCTAGGTACTGGTACAGTGCTGGGCCCCTTATTATTTAATTTATTGGTTAATTATATTGAGGACGAGATTAATAGCACCATTTCTATTTTTGCAGATAATACTAAGCTATCTAGAACTGTACAGTCTATGGAAGATGTCCATAAAGCTGACTTGAACACTCTGAGTGATTGGGCATCAACTTTACAAATGAGGTTCAATGTGGACAATTATACTAGTTCAGGTTGTATTTTCTGGTGTATAACACTACTTTTTAACACATGAAAATCTTCTCAAAAGTCGGGGTTCGTCTTTTACGCCGGTATACTGCGTGCTGAAACTTAAGAGGACCTTTCACTGGTCCAATGATTGTTATAAATTATATGTACAGTTGTGTTCAAAATTATTCAACCCCCACTGAAATTGAGTGTTTTGGCCAGTTTGACATTGATTTTGATCATTTCAGTCATCTTGTTTACAATTAAATCAAAGAGGCACTTGTAAGTCAGACAAATATAACATAACATTTATAATGAAATAACCACAAATGTCTTTTCTGTGCTCACATCATTATCAGTTTTATTCAACCCCCAAGTGACATTCAATCTTAGTACTTAGTACAACATCCTTTTCCAGTTATAACAGATTTTAAACGTGAAGCATAGCTTGACACAAGTGTCTTGCAGCGATCTACGGGTATCTTCGGCCATTCTTCATGGGCAAAAGCCTCCAGTTCAGTCACATTCTTAGGCTTGCGCGATGCAACTGCTTTCTTTAAGTCCCACCAGAGGTTCTCAATCGGATTTAAGTCTGGTGACTGCGATGGCCACTTTAAAATGTTCCAGCCTTTAATCTGCAACCATGTTCTAGTGGACTTGGAGGTATGCTTGGGATCATTGTCCTGTTGAAAGGTCCAATGTCTCCCAAGCCTCAGGTTTGTGACGGACTGCATCACATTTTCATCCAAAATCTTCTGGTACTGAAGAGAATTCATGGATCATGGTACCTTGCACACGCTGAAGCTTCCCTGTACCTGTAGAAGCAAAACAGCCCCAAAGCATGATTGACCCCCCGCCATGCTTCACAGTAGGCAAGGTGTTCTTTTCTTCATAGGCCATGTTCTTCCTCCTCAAAACATAGCGTTGATCCATGGGCCCAAACAGTTCTAATTTTGTTTCATCAGTCCACAGAACACTATCCCAAAACTTTTGTCGTTTGTCCACATGACTTTTGGCATACTGCAGTCGACTCTTGTTATTCTTTGGAGACAGCAAGGGGGTGTGCCTGGGAGTTCTGGCATGGAGGCCTTCATTACGCAGTGTGCGCCTTATTGTCTGAGCTGAAACTTCAGTATCCGCATCTGACAAATCTTTTTTCAGTTCCTCAGCAGTGACACGGGGACTTTTCTCCACTTTGCGCTTCAGCTAGCACACAGCAGTTGAAGTCAGCATCTTCTTTCTGCCACGACCAGGTAGCGTTTCAACAGTGCCCTTTGCCTTGAATTTGCGAATGATGCTTCCTATGGTTTCTTTTGGTATGTTTAACATCTTTGCAATCTTCTTATAGCCATTGCCCTTCCTGTGAAGAGAAATCACCTCTTCTCTTGTCTTCCCGGACCATTCTCTTGACTTCACCATGTTTGTAAACACACCAGTAAATATCTAGAAGGAGCTGAGTGTCACAGTCATTTTAAATCTGCCTAATTGGTGCTTATTATGCTTGATTGCTGCTCCTTGACATCCACAGGTGTCTTCAATACCTGATCGAAAACACTTGAATGAACCTCTGTTCTTAAGAGTGGTAGTCTTTAACGGGTTGAATAATTGTGTCAATGAAGAAATCACAAAAAAAACATTTAATACTGTATTACAAAATCAATTGATGTCATTTTAGTTGCATTTGGTTCTTTAAAAAGTCCTTGTAAGATTTAATTCTGAACACAATTACAAATGTACACTACATTCCCTAAAACCCTTTACAGCATTGGGGGTTGAATAATTTTGAACACAACTGTATGTGTAGAGCGGTGCCAAGGGATCTCCCTGCACTTACTATTATCCCTGGGCGCCTATACGGTATATATCATGATCTAACAATTATTGGACCAGTGAAAGGTACTCTTTACTTCCAAGCCGGACTGGAGAAGCTGTCCTTCTCCAGCTTCAGGGACCGCCGCCCTCTAGCTGAGCCACCGTGCGCTGCATTCCGGCCAGTCGCTCCTGAAGCAGCCCCCTCTCCCTGCTCTCAGTGGTTTTCTCATGCTCGGATCGTCTGTTTAATTTTTATTTGGTGTGCTTTGGAAGAGGGGTAGCCTTATATGGCGAGTATAGCCCAAACCCCATATTTTAACAGGAAAAGTAGGGGGTTGTCTTATATGCCAGTCGTCTTATATGCCGGAAAATATGGTAAATCGATTCACTGACACGAAGCACGAGGAAATTCGGCTTCTAAGCAAATCAAATTTATCCTGAAATTCGGATCGAATTCCACTTCGTGGGATTCAATTCGCTCATCTCTATTCGGAAGTTTTCTTAAAAAATTGCTAAAATTCTAAGCCTTATAAGATCCTAAAAAATAAAATTACAATTAGAAAATGATGCAAACATGAAAGTAGACATATGGAAAATGTAAATGATAACTCTTTTATGATATATCACAATTTACCTTAAAAACACAGAAATAGAAATCTAGAAAATTGAGAATTTTTCAATTTTTTTTTATAAATTTTGAATTTTTTTAATAAATAAAGGTTAATTATATCAACTAAAATTTTCCACTATAACGAAGTACAATGTGTCGCTGGAAAACATTCTCAGAATGGTTTGGATAAGGATTGGTTATGATGGTTTGGTTAGGATTTCGAAATTATTATCACATAAAGTGACACATGACAAATTCCAAAATAGCTATGTCGTTAAGATGAAAAATGAAAAGGTCTTTAAGGGGATAAAGGGGTTATCTCACTTCAGCAAACAGCATTTATTATGTAGAGAATGTTAATACAAACCACTTCCTAATGTATTTCTATTATCCATATTGCTTCCATTGATGGCTTGATTACCTTTTACACCACATTATGCACTGCTCATATCGATGGTTTTGACTAGAGATGAGCGAATTTAAGCTGAGAAAGTGGAATTTGTTCCGAATTTCTGGAAAAATTCTATTCGTAACGAATGTAAATTTCCTCGCCCTTCGTTGTAACGAATCACAATTTTTACTAAAATGGCGGCTACACATGTGAAGACATGGGGCAAGGAACTCTGGGAAGGCGGGATGACCCATAATGCCATGCATGCAGCCAATCAGCAGCCAGCCCTGTGATGTCACAGCCCTATAAATACGGCGGCCATCTTGGATTCAGACATTTTCCAGCGTTCTGAGAGCAGGGACAGAGGTGAGAAGGTGCAAGGGACAGCAATAAGAAAAACCACATTGCGAAAAATAAAGCTAAAAAAACGATTTATAAGTGCAGGGAAAGGATAGGGAGAAATCATTTCACAGCATGTTAGTTCAGGGAGAGACGTCAGAGGGCGCTAGGGACATTAATAGGAAAGTGATTTACAAGTGCAGGAAAAGATTATTTGGGGATCCAAATAGCCATTATACCGCTCTGTCATTCCAGTAATTTGTTCTTGTTATTGGGGTGCAAGTGCTATGCCTTTAGTGGCCTATTTCAGTACAAAAAGAAAAATATATAAGCACTTTACTGTTGCTATTATTTGTGGTGAAAGCATTTAGTGGCCTATTCCAGTACAGAAAGAAAAATGTATACGCACTTCACTGTTGCTGTTATATGGGGTGAAAGCGTTTAGTGGCCTATTTCAATACAGAAAGAAATATATATATACAAATTTTCCTGTTGCAGTAATCTGGGTGAAAGCGTTTAGTGGCCTATTTCAGTACAAAAATAAAAATATATACACACTTCACTGTTGCACTTCACTTCACTGTTGCAGTTATTTGTAGTGAAAGCGCAATGCTCGAGTCTCCTCCCCGCACATTTCTTGGCTGCTACGCAGCCAATAATTGTGCAGGTGAGTACTGCCCTCATTGTAATGCCGTAGCCATGTTGTTTACTGGCATGTGCTCAGCTCAGTCTTAGTCAGGGAGAGCTGTGCATAGGAAGGAACAGACAGTGTAGGGAGTGATATTGGACTAATTTGATTAGAAAAAAATTTCAAAGAACCAAAAGTCCTTTTATGGACTATTGTGTGTGACAGCAGCAATATATATTTGTAGCTCAACCTGCACTAAATTGCTAAATCTTTACAGACCCAAAAGTCCTTTTAAGGACTATTGTGTGTGGCAGCAGGAACATATTTTTTTATCGGATCCTGTGCTAAATAGCGTCAAATAGGCTGCTGCGGACAGTTAAATTATCTGCGCCACATCTCCTGTGTAAGGTGTGCGCATCCCAAAAATATCTGTGACATCCAATGTAATTTTTCTGTAGACGGTGTCTGCTACGGACACTTAAATTATCTGCGCCACATCTCCTGTGTAAAGTGTGCGCATCCCAAAATATATCTGTGACATCCAGTGTACTTTTTCCATAGACGGAGTCCGCTACGGACAGTTAAATTATGTTCGCCACATCTCCTGTGCAATGTGTGCACATCCCAAAAATATCTGTGACATCCAGTGTACATTTTTCATATACAGTGTCCACTGAGGACAGTTAAATTAGATGTGCAACATCTCCTGTGTAAATTATGCGCAGCCAAAAACATCTGTGACATCCAGTGAACTTTTTTCCGTAGACGATGTCCGCTGCGGATGGTGACATTAGCTGGCAACATCTGCAGTGTAACGTGTGCATTTAAAAAATGTATCTGTGACATACAGTGTACTTTTTCAATCGACGGTGTCCGCTTCTGACAGTGACATTACCAGTGCATCATCTCCAGTGTAAAGTGTGCGCCCAAGACGCTGCGGACAGTGACATTACCAGTGGTACCTCTTCTGTATAACGTTTCCTCATCCCAAATACTTGTGACATTCCCTGTCATTTTTTATTAGCCGCTGGTGACAGCATTGACATTATCTGCGGGATATCTCCTGTGTGATGTTTTCATATCCCAAATACCTTTTAAAAAAAAATTGCGCATACACTTCCAAATCCTACACTACTGTACGCTACTGTACATGTGATATACTTTCAAGCATATATAACATTTAATATGAAGAAGGCGAGCAGTAAGGGATGGGAAAGTGGCCATGATCCTGATCGTGCATGCAGAGACAGTGGCCCTGGGTGTGTTGAAACTGTGCCTGCTGCCAGAGCACAAGAAAAACAATCATCCACGATACCTAGCTACATGTCCCAGTTTGCAGGGCGTCGCAGGACACCACTCTTGAAGTCAGACCAGTGCGACCAGGTAGTTGGTTGGATTGCAGCAGATAATGCTTCCAGTCGGTTAAGCACCACCCTGTCTTCCACCAAGTCCAGTCTCAGTAGCCAAGGCCCTCACACATAATGTTTTACAAGGTCAGCTCCCCTACAAGCCCTTCCATATAATTTTTTTACAGGGTCAGCTCACCTGCAGACCCTCGCATATAATGTTTTACAGGGTCAGCTCACCTGCAGGACCTCGCATATAGTTTTTACAGGGTCAGCTCAACAGCAGGCCTTCACCTACAATCTTTTACAGGGTCAGCTCACCTGCAGGCCCAAGCATATAATGTTTTACTGGGTCAGTTCACCTGCAAGCCCTCACCTACAACCTTTTAGAGGGTTAGCTCACCAGCAGGCCCTCACCTACAATCTTTTACAGGGTCAGCTCACCTTCAGGCCCTTGCATATACTGTGTTACAGGGTCAGCTCACCTGTAGGCCCTCACCTACAACCTTTTAGAGGATCAGCTCACTAGCAGGCCCTCATCTACAATCTTTTAGAGGGTCAGCTCACCTGCAGACCCTCACCCCTAATGTTTTAGAGGGTCAGCTCTGCAGGCTTCAAATGTTTTTGAGGGTCACCAGAAGGCCATTAATCATAATTTTTCAAGGGTGTATATGATGTCCTCCTTTATGTGTAACAAAGGGTGTATTGGAGTACCGCTTCCTTTTAATTTCTGGCAGCCTTTCACTTAGTTCATAGGCTTTATGAGTGTAGGAGTCCCACTACATGAACAATTGTACCACAATGTGAATGAGGTCCTCCTTATGTGATATACAGGTTGTATCGTAGTGCCTCTTGCTTGTAATCTTTGGCAGCACTTGCACTTTATATACAAGTAAATCATGAGCGGCAGCAGAGGGCCCCTGTGCAAAGAATGTGCCTGGAACCCCTCCGCCTAAGCAAAATTCTCAACATAACCTATTTTGTCCAAACATTACTTATAGCATTACAAAACATATAGGGTAAGGCAACTTTCACACCTGCGGCACTACGCTCCTGATTCGGTTTGTGACCCGCTGATTCCCTGCATTTTTGCCAGATTGTGGCCAGATCTCTGCCAGACCCCATTACAGTTAATGAGGCCGGCGGGCATTCTGTCTGCATCCAGAATCACTAACTCAGATGTGAAGGTAGCATAATACAGGTCCACATACCTCTTACATCCAGTGACATCTCCTTTGATGTAGATGTTCTCTGTCCTCATCTTCTCCTCAGACCACACCGCCATGATGATTTCTTTCAGCCATCTCTTCTCTCTGCAGAGTTTGACAGACAGAAATCTTAGTTTTGCATCATCCTGCCACCTCTAATATTGTGCCTGCTGTGCTCTCTATACTAGTAAGACACAGATAGTTCCCCTTCAATAATTTTTGGCACACAGTGTCCAAAAAAATAACTGAACCCATAAAACAGTGTCCCTGACACTAATAGTGTAAACATAATGTTCCCCAAAAATAATTGTGCTAAGCCGATACCATGCCAGGGTGCCCACCAAAGTAACAGTGCTCCCCAAAGTCCCACCAATGGAAAAAAAATTACCGTATTTTTCGCCACATAAGACGCACTTTTTCCCCCCGAAAAGCATAGCCCCATAGCATTGTGTCATCCACAGATCCCCCATAAAAGTGTGTCATCAACAGATCCCCTCATAACAGTGCCATCACCAGATCCTCATAACAGTGTGTCATCCACAGATCCCCCATAACAGTGTGTTATCCCCAGATGCCCCATAACAGTGTGTCATCCACAGATCCCCCATAAAAGTGTGTCATCCACAGATCCCCCCATAACAGTTCCATCCCCAGATCCTCATAACAGTGTGTCATCCACAGATCCCCTATAACAGTGCCATCCCCAGATCCCCCAAACAGTGCATCATCCCCAGATCCCCATAACAGTGTCCTCCACAGATCCCCCATAACAGTGCCATCCCAAGTTCCCCCCATAACAGTGACATCCACAGATCCCCATAACAGTGTGTAATCCACAGATCCCCCATAACAGTGCCATCCACAGATCCCCCAAACAGTGCATCATCCCCAGATCCCCCATAACAGTGTCCTCCACAGATCCCCCATAACAGTGCCATCCCAATTTCCCCCCATAACAGTGACATCCACAGATCCCCCATAATAGCGGCATCCACAGATTCCCAGTAATAGTGCCATGCACAGACCACCATTAGTTCCAAACCCAGCAAAAGCACACCTTTTGGTTAAAAATATATTTTATTCTTATTTTCCTCCCCACCTAGGTGCGTCTTATGGGCCGGTGCGTCTTACAGGGCGAAAAATACAGTATCTACCAGATAACACATAATAGTAATAGTGCCCTCACAGTAATAATGTCCCCACTGTGTCCCAGAAGTAACAATGCTCCCATACTAGTAATCCATTTCCTCATAGTCCTTCAACTGTAATAAAGCTTACCATAAAGCCACAGGTGGTAATAATTATCTTTATAATGTGTAACAGTAGAAAAATGCCTCCTTATAATGTGTACCAGTACATAAAAATGCCAACTTGTGTGGCAGTATAAAAATACCTCCTCTTAGTGCCCATGTAGAGCCAAGGTCCTCATAGTGCCCTTTAATTTGCGCCAGTATAAAATACTCCTGTATCATGCACCAAAAAAGCACCTCCCCTTGTCCCCATGGTGCCTGACAATTTGCCAGTATAAAATGCCCCCATAATGTGTGCCAGTATGATGTACCTATATAATGACCCCAATAGTGCTCCTATTCCCTTATTCTCAATAGTGGCCCCCATGTGTGCTAGTATATAAGATAGGGCCCCCATAGTTCTCCTCCCCCTTGTTATTGCCCCCATGTTTGCCAGTATATAAGATAGGGCCCCCATAGTGCTTATCCCTCTCCATTGTGCCCCTCATGTCTGCCAGTATATAAGATAGAGCCCCAGAAGATGCACCCATAGTGCTGCTCTCCTCCCTTCTCCATAGTGCCCCCACGTATGCCAGTATATAAGATAGGGCCCCCCATAGTTCTCTTCCCCCTCCATAGTGCCCCTTATGTGTGCCAGTATATAAGATATGGACCCCAATGTGTGTCAGTAACTAAGATAGGGCCCCCATAGTGCTCTTCCCCCTCCATAATGCCCCCCATGTGTGCAAGTATATAAAATAGGGCCCCAATAGTACTCCCCCCTCCATAATGCTCCTCATGTGTGTCAGTATTTAAAATAGGGCACCCATAGTGCTCCTCCTCCTCCATAGTGCCCCTCATGTGTGCTAGTGCATAAGATAAGGCCCCCAGTAGATGCCCCCATGAGTGTCAGATAGGGACCCTAGCAAAGTGTAAATAAAAAACATAAATAAACACATATGACGTCATCACGCCGCCTGCACCAGCCTCTGATAGGACACAGGCAATAGGCCTGCAGCCAATAAAGTGACTAGGGAAGGGAGACGCCTCTCCCCTGCCCTGCTGCTGCATCCATCTGTATCGCCGTCCTAAGGATGGTGATACAGATGAATATAGAGAGATGAGAGCTTCCACAATAGAAGCGCTCATCTCCCCCTGCTGCCGGCAAGAAGGGGCCCCCTCCTGCACTAGGCCTTTGTGGTGAAAGCGTTTAGTGGCCTATTTCAGTACAAAAATAAAAATATATGCACTTCACTGTTGCAGTTATGTGTGGTGAAAGCATTTAGTAGCCTATTTATGTACAAAAATAAAAATATATTCATCGCTTTTAGGGGTGTTTTAATTTGCTTTTAATTTATTTAGTTCAGCTAAAAGTATGTCAGACAGAGAAAAGGCCATGCACAGAGAAGTGGCGCAGGCAGAGGTCGCAGCAGAGGTTGTGGTGGCAGAGCGGCATTCCCCAACATAGGTGGATATGCAACATTTCCACCCATTGGAATTCCACCCTCTATATGTTGGACTGACTATACTAACAGAGAAAGGCCATCAACGATTTCATGATGATGCAAGCAGATAGGTGTACTACTCTCCTGTGTATCTTCGATGTCAGCTAGTGGAGATGTAAGCAGGGAGTCCCTCCTGCACAAATGGCCCGATGTATGCTCACTTGCTTTCTTTGTGACAGCCGAATTGACACCATTCTGTAGAGGGATGACTTATGGCTCTCCACATTGTTGGACCCTCGCTACTGGTCTGCTAGTAAAAAAAATTCAGTAAATCCATCTGTGTAACCGGGGGTGAAAAAATCCTCTTTTTTTAATAACATTTACTGCCTGCACCACCAATCTGCTAGTGAAAAATAATCAGTAAATCCATCTGTGTCACTGGGGGTGAAAAATAATATTTGTTTTCCTATAAAGTCTCTTATAGCCTTGTACTGCAAAATCAAACAAAATCAGTAAATTCCACTGGGATATTGTAGTTGAAAAGAAAATATTTGTTGCCATAAAGTAACCCTGAGGCCTGAGCTGTGTATCTGACATTTATAAAATAAACAGTATATCCATCTATTGGATTGTGGGTGGACATTGCAAAGGGTGTTAGGCCAGTCATTCACAAATGGCTTGAAGGTGGTGTTCCTGCTGCACTAAATACCTGACTTGGCAATATATATTCTGTAAATTAGGTGGAATACTGATTGTTGGGGGATCTGTGCCCCTCATTTCTTTCAAAATGGTGTGGCCCTAACCAATTTTTTATCTTTATCACACTACCAGGGCCTATTGGGCTGGGAACAAAGTGTAATAAATTCATCTGTCACATAGATATATGACCTAAACCAATATTTTCTGTTTATGACATGGGCACGGCATACCTGACAGGGAACAAGTGTTATTAAATTATTAAATCTGTATGTTACTTCATTGGTTGACCGAAAAGAATGAGGAGAGCGTCAAATAAGGGACGTACCCCTTATTTGTTTACAAGTACCCCTGAACTGCATACCTGACTTGGCAATATATATTCAGTACATTAGGTGGCGTTCAGACTGTTGGGGGATCTCTACCCTTTCTTTTTTTCAAAGTACCCCTGCACTGCAGAAGAGACAGAGAACTTACAGTAATTCATTACAATTGGGGGTTACATTGTTGCCTAACATAAAGTCTTTTTTGACTGTGAAGCCAAATGTAGTCGTCAACAACAATGTGTTTGGTTTTCTTTGTTTTTTTGTTTTTTTAATAAATTGGGGTAGACCTTTTCCACATTTCGGCTATGCTAACCCTGACATCTAAGGTGCGGACAGTGACTAGAGATGGCCCGAACTATCCGCCGGCGAACAGTTCCCGGCGAACATAGCTTGTTCGCGTTCGCCTTAACGGCGAACACATGCGATGTTCGGTCCGCGCCCTATACATCATCATTGAGCAAACTTTGACCCTGTACCTCACAGTCAGCAGACACATTCCAGCCAATCAGCAGCATACCCTCCCTCCCAGACCCTCCCATCTCCTGAACAGCATCCATTTTAGATTCATTCGGAAGCTGCAGTCTTAGTGAGAGGAGGGACAGTGTAGTTGCTGCTGATTTAATAGGGAAATCGATAGCTAGGCTAGTGAATTCAGTGTCCACTCCAGTCCTGAAAGACTCATCTGATCTCTGCTGTAAGGACAGCGTCCTGACAGCACCCCAAAAAGCCCTTTTTAGGGCTGCAACATTAGTCTGCTTTTTTTCCCTTTATATACATATTGCAGTTGCCTGGTCTGCCTGTGTGTGAGGAGCTGCAGGCCCACAGACTGTAGTGTGCCCACTGCCAGTGCCCACCCCTGTCATCCCGTGTGGCACAGGACTTTGCATCAAAAACAGGCATTTAATTTTTACACTTTAGTGTAATTTCAGTTGCTTGCCTGCTGCCAGTGTGTGTCAGGCCGACTTCCACTGACTGTAGTGTGCCCACTGCCAGTGCCCACCCCTGTCATCCCATGTGGCACAGTACTTTGCATCAAAAAAAGGCATTTAATTTTTACACTTTAGTGTAATTTCAGCTGCTTGCCTGCTGGTAGTGTGTGTCAGGCCGACTTCAACTGACTGTAGTGTGCCCACTGCCAGTGCCCACCCCTGTCATCCCGTGTGGCACAGGACTTTGCATAAAAAAAGGCACTTAATTTTTAAACTTTAATCTAAGGTTAGTTGCCTGCCAGTGTGTGTCAGGCTGACTTCCACTGACTGTAGTGTGCCCACTGCCAGTGCCGACCCCTGTCATCCCGTGTGGCACAGTACTTTGCATCAAAAAAAGGCATTTAATTTTTACACTTTAGTGTAATTTCAGCTGCTTGCCTGCTGCTAGTGTGTGTCAGGCCGACTTCCACTGACTGTAGTGTGCCCACTGCCAGTGCCCACCCCTGTCATCCCGTGTGGCACAGTACTTTGCATCAAAAAAGGCATTTAATTTTTACACTTTAGTGTAATTTCAGCTGCTTGCCTGCTGCTAGTGTGTGTCAGGCCGACTTCAACTGACTGTAGTGTGCCCACTGCCAGTGCCCACCCCTGTCATCCCGTGTGGCACAGGACTTTGCATAAAAAAGGCACTTAATTTTTACACTTTAATCTAAGGTTAGTTGCCTGCCAGTGTGTGTCAGGCTGACTTCCACTGACTGTAGTGTGCCCACTGCCAGTGCCCACTACTCATACCGGCTGGCACAGGACTTTGCATAAAATTAGGCATTTAATTTTTACACTTTAGTGTAATTTCAGCTGCTTGCCTGCTGCTAGTGTATGTCAGGCCGACTTCAACTGACTGTAGTGTGCCCACTGCCAGTGCCCACCCCTGTCATCCCGTGTGGCACAGGACTTTGCATCAAAAACAGGCATTTAATTTTTACACTTTAGTGTAATTTCAGTTGCTTGTCTGCTGCCAGTGTGTGTCAGGCCGACTTCCACTGACTGTAGTGTGCCCACTGCCAGTGCCCACCCCTGTCATCCCGTGTGGCACAGTACTTTGCATCAAAAAAGGCATTTAATTTTTACACTTTAGTGTAATTTCAGCTGCTTGCCTGCTGCTAGTGTATGTCAGGCCGACTTCAACTGACTGTAGTGTGCCCACTGCCAGTGCCCACCCCTGTCATCCCGTGTGGCACAGTACTTTGCATCAAAAAAGGCATTTAATTTTTACACTTTAGTGTAATTTCAGCTGCTTGCCTGCTGCTAGTGTATGTCAGGCCGACTTCAACTGACTGTAGTGTGCCCACTGCCAGTGCCCACCCCTGTCATCCCGTGTGGCACAGGACTTTGCATCAAAAACAGGCATTTAATTTTTACACTTTAGTGTAATTTCAGCTGCTTGCCTGCTGCTAGTGTGTGTCAGGCCGACTTCAACTGACTGTAGTGTGCCCACTGCCAGTGCCCACCCCTGTCATCCCGTGTGGCACAGGACTTTGCATAAAAAAGGCACTTAATTTATAAACTTTAATCTAAGGTTAGTTGCCTGCCAGTGTGTGTCAGGCTGACTTCCACTGACTGTAGTGTGCCCACTGCCAGTGCCCACCCCTGTCATCCCGTGTGGCACAGTACTTTGCATCAAAAAAGGCATTTAATTTTTACACTTTAGTGTAATTTCAGCTGCTTGCCTGCTGCTAGTGTGTGTCAGGCCGACTTCCACTGACTGTAGTGTGCCCACTGCCAGTGCCCACCCCTGTCATCCCGTGTGGCACAGTACTTTGCATCAAAAAAAGGCATTTAATTTTTACACTTTAGTGTAATTTCAGCTGCTTGCCTGCTGCTAGTGTATGTCAGGCCGACTTCAACTGAATGTAGTGTGCCCACTGCCAGTGCCCACCCCTGTCATCCCGTGTGGCACAGGACTTTGCATCAAAAACAGGCATTTAATTTTTACACTTTAGTGTAATTTCAGTTGCTTGCCTGCTGCCAGTGTGTGTCAGGCCGACTTCCACTGACTGTAGTGTGCCCACTGCCAGTGCCCACCCCTGTCATCCCATGTGGCATAGTACTTTGCATCAAAAAAAGGCATTTAATTTTTACACTTTAGTGTAATTTCAGCTGCTTGCCTGCTGCTAGTGTGTGTCAGGCCGACTTCCACTGACTGTAGTGTGCCCACTGCCAGTGCCCACCCCTGTCATCCCGTGTGGCACAGGACTTTGCATCAAAAAAGGCATTTAATTTTTACACTTTAGTGTAATTTCAGCTGCTTGCCTGCTGCTAGTGTGTGTCAGGCCGACTTCAACTGACTGTAGTGTGCCCACTGCCAGTGCCCACCCCTGTCATCCCGTGTGGCACAGGACTTTGCATAAAAAAAGGCACTTAATTTTTACACTTTAATCTAAGGTTAGTTGCCTGCCAGTGTGTGTCAGGCTGACTTCCACTGACTGTAGTGTGCCCACTGCCAGTGCCCACTACTCATACCGGCTGGCACAGGACTTTGCATAAAAAAGGCATTTAATTTTTACACTTTAGTGTAATTTCAGCTGCTTGCCTGCTGCTAGTGTATGTCAGGCCGACTTCAACTGACTGTAGTGTGCCCACTGCCAGTGCCCACCCCTGTCATCCCGTGTGGCACAGGACTTTGCATCAAAAACAGGCATTTAATTTTTACACTTTAGTGTAATTTCAGTTGCTTGCCTGCTGCCAGTGTGTGTCAGGCCGACTTCCACTGACTGTAGTGTGCCCACTGCCAGTGCCCACCCCTGTCATCCCGTGTGGCACAGTACTTTGCATCAAAAAAGGCATTTAATTTTTACACTTTAGTGTCATTTCAGCTGCTTGCCTGCTGCTAGTGTGTGTCAGGCCGACTTCAACTGACTGTAGTGTGCCCACTGCCAGTGCCCACCCCTGTCATCCCGTGTGGCACAGGACTTTGCATAAAAAAGGCACTTAATTTTTACACTTTAATCTAAGGTTAGTTGCCTGCCAGTGTGTGTCAGGCTGACTTCCACTGACTGTAGTGTGCCCACTGCCAGTGCCCACTACTCATACCGGCTGGCACAGGACTTTGCATAAAATTAGGCATTTAATTTTTACACTTTAGTGTAATTTCAGCTGCTTGCCTGCTGCTAGTGTATGTCAGGCCGACTTCAACTGACTGTAGTGTGCCCACTGCCAGTGCCCACCCCCTGTCATCCCGTGTGGCACAGGACTTTGCATCAAAAACAGGCATTTAATTTTTACACTTTAGTGTAATTTCAGTTGCTTGTCTGCTGCCAGTGTGTGTCAGGCCGACTTCCACTGACTGTAGTGTGCCCACTGCCAGTGCCCACCCCTGTCATCCCGTGTGGCACAGTACTTTGCATCAAAAAAGGCATTTAATTTTTACACTTTAGTGTAATTTCAGCTGCTTGCCTGCTGCTAGTGTATGTCAGGCCGACTTCAACTGACTGTAGTGTGCCCACTGCCAGTGCCCACCCCTGTCATCCCGTGTGGCACAGGACTTTGCATCAAAAACAGGCATTTAATTTTTACACTTTAGTGTAATTTCAGCTGCTTGCCTGCTGCTAGTGTGTGTCAGGCCGACTTCAACTGACTGTAGTGTGCCCACTGCCAGTGCCCACCCCTGTCATCCCGTGTGGCACAGGACTTTGCATAAAAAAGGCACTTAATTTATAAACTTTAATCTAAGGTTAGTTGCCTGCCAGTGTGTGTCAGGCTGACTTCCACTGACTGTAGTGTGCCCACTGCCAGTGCCCACCCCTGTCATCCCGTGTGGCACAGTACTTTGCATCAAAAAAAGGCATTTAATTTTTACACTTTAGTGTAATTTCAGCTGCTTGCCTGCTGCTAGTGTGTGTCAGGCCGACTTCCACTGACTGTAGTGTGCCCACTGCCAGTGCCCACCCCTGTCATCCCGTGTGGCACAGTACTTTGCATCAAAAAAAGGCATTTAATTTTTACACTTTAGTGTAATTTCAGCTGCTTGCCTACTGCTAGTGTGTGTCAGGCTGACTACCACTGACTGTAGTGTGCCCACTGCCAGTGCCCACCCCTGTCATCCCGTGTGGCACAGGACTTTGCATCAAAAACAGGCATTTAATTTTTACACTTTAGTGTAATTTCAGTTGCTTGCCTGCTGCCAGTGTGTGTCAGGCCGACTTCCACTGACTGTAGTGTGCCCACTGCCAGTGCCCACCCCTGTCATCCCATGTGGCATAGTACTTTGCATCAAAAAAAGGCATTTAATTTTTACACTTTAGTGTAATTTCAGCTGCTTGCCTGCTGCTAGTGTGTGTCAGGCCGACTTCCACTGACTGTAGTGTGCCCACTGCCAGTGCCCACCCCTGTCATCCCGTGTGGCACAGTACTTTGCATCAAAAAAGGCATTTAATTTTTACACTTTAGTGTAATTTCAGCTGCTTGCCTGCTGCTAGTGTGTGTCAGGCCGACTTCAACTGACTGTAGTGTGCCCACTGCCAGTGCCCACCCCTGTCATCCCGTGTGGCACAGGACTTTGCATAAAAAAAGGCACTTAATTTTTACACTTTAATCTAAGGTTAGTTGCCTGCCAGTGTGTGTCAGGCTGACTTCCACTGACTGTAGTGTGCCCACTGCCAGTGCCCACTACTCATACCGGCTGGCACAGGACTTTGCATAAAAAAGGCATTTAATTTTTACACTTTAGTGTAATTTCAGCTGCTTGCCTGCTGCTAGTGTATGTCAGGCCGACTTCAACTGACTGTAGTGTGCCCACTGCCAGTGCCCACCCCTGTCATCCCGTGTGGCACAGGACTTTGCATCAAAAACAGGCATTTAATTTTTACACTTTAGTGTAATTTCAGTTGCTTGCCTGCTGCCAGTGTGTGTCAGGCCGACTTCCATTGACTGTAGTGTGCCCACTGCCAGTGCCCACCCCTGTCATCCCGTGTGGCACAGTACTTTGCATCAAAAAAAGGCATTTAATTTTTACACTTTAGTGTCATTTCAGCTGCTTGCCTGCTGCTAGTGTGTGTCAGGCCGACTTCAACTGACTGTAGTGTGCCCACTGCCAGTGCCCACCCCTGTCATCCCGTGTGGCACAGGACTTTGCATAAAAAAGGCACTTAATTTTTACACTTTAATCTAAGGTTAGTTGCCTGCCAGTGTGTGTCAGGCTGACTTCCACTGACTGTAGTGTGCCCACTGCCAGTGCCCACTACTCATACCGGCTGGCACAGGACTTTGCATAAAAAGGCATTTAATTTTTACACTTTAGTGTAATTTCAGCTGCTTGCCTGCTGCTAGTGTATGTCAGGCCGACTTCAACTGACTGTAGTGTGCCAACTGCCAGTGCCCACCCCTGTCATCCCGTGTGGCACAGGACTTTGCATCAAAAACAGGCATTTAATTTTTACACTTTAGTGTAATTTCAGTTGCTTGCCTGCTGCCAGTGTGTGTCAGGCCGACTTCCACTGACTGTAGTGTGCCCACTGCCAGTGCCCACCCCTGTCATCCCGTGTGGCACAGTACTTTGCATCAAAAAAGGCATTTAATTTTTACACTTTAGTGTAATTTCAGCTGCTTGCCTGCTGCTAGTGTGTGTCAGGCCGACTTCAACTGACTGTAGTGTGCCCACTGCCAGTGCCCACCCCTGTCATCCCGTGTGGCACAGGACTTTGCATAAAAAAAAGGCACTTAATTTTTACACTTTAATCTGAGGTTAGTTGCCTGCCAGTGTGTGTCAGGCTGACTTCCACTGACTGTAGTGTGCCCACTGCCAGTGCCCACTACTCATACCGGCTGGCACAGGACTTTGCATAAAAAAGGCATTTAATTTTTACACTTTAGTGTAATTTCAGCTGCTTGCCTGCTGCTAGTGTATGTCAGGCCGACTTCAACTGACTGTAGTGTGCCCACTGCCAGTGCCCACCCCTGTCATCCCGTGTGGCACAGGACTTTGCATCAAAAACAGGCATTTAATTTTTACACTTTAGTGTAATTTCAGTTGCTTGCCTGCTGCCAGTGTGTGTCAGGCCGACTTCCACTGACTGTAGTGTGCCCACTGCCAGTGCCCACCACTGATACCGGGTGGCACAGTAGCTTGCCGATAAATAAGGCATTTAATTTTTAGACAGTAGTCTAAATTCAGTTGCTTGCCTGCTGCCAGTGTGTGTCAGGCCTGCTTCCACTGACTGTAGTGTGCCCACTGCTAGTGCCAACCACTGATACCGGGTGGCACAGTAGCTTGCCGATAAATAAGGCATTTAATTTTTAGACAGTAGTCTAAATTCAGTTGCTTGCCTGCTGCCAGTGTGTGTCAGGCCCACTTCCACTAACTGTAGTGTGCCCACTGCCAGTGCCATCCACTGATACCGGGTGGCACAGTAGCTTGCCGATAAATAAGGCATTTAATTTTTAGACAGTAGTTTAATTTCAGTTGCTTTCCTGCTGCCAGTGTGTGTCAGGCCCGCTTCCACAGACTGTAGTGTGCCCACTGCCAGTGCTAACCACTCATACCGGGTGGCACAGTAGCTTGACGATAAATAAGGCATTTAATTTTTAGACAGTAGTCTAAATTCAGTTGCTTGCCTGCTGCCAGTGTGTGTCAGGCCCTCTTCCACAGACTGTAGTGTGCCCACTGCCAGTGCCCACCACTCATACCAGGTGGCACAGTACCTAGCACCCGTAGTACCACTTATCTAAAAAAAAAGGCAGGCCACCCCGCAGGGGCCGTCGTGGTCGTGGTGCTGTGATTTCCACTGTCCCTGGAATAATTCCCAGTGTTCAGAGGCCACGTACCCTGAACCCGAAAAATTCTGAGGACGTAGTTGACTGGCTTAGACAGGACACCCAATCTTCAACAGCTTCCGCTAAGAACCTTGACGCACCATCCTCCTCCAGCTCAGCTTCGATCACCTGCTCTCAAGTTACCACGCACCCGCCCGTCGCCACCACCACCACTACCACCACAGCCACCACAGCCGCTTCACTTGATCCGTCAGAGGAGTTATTTACACATCAGTTGGATGCAATTAGTGATGCGCAACCATTATTGCCAGATGATGTAGATTACGGGGATATGTCTCAGTCAGGCAGGATTACACACATGGACGTACAGTGTGATGATGATGATGATGATGTTGTACCCGCTGCTGCTTCCTTTACTGAGGTGTCAGATACAAGTGAAGCGGTTGATGATGACGATGTGTCCACGGATGCCACGTGGGTGCCTGCTCGAAGAGAAGAAGAGGGGGAAAGTTCTGAAGGGGAGACAGAGAGAATGAAGAGACGAGTTGAAAGCAGGGGGAGGTCGTCGCAAGGAGTTAGTGGCACAGTCAGACAGCATGTATCGGCACCTGGGGTCAGCCAGACAGCACGTCAGTCAACGCATGCTGTTGCCACCACCAGAATGCCGTCATTGCAAAGCTCAGCAGTGTGGCATTCTTTTTGTGTGTCTGCCTCTGATAAAAGCAATGCCATTTTCAACCTGTGCCAAAAGAAACTGAGTCGTGGGAAGTCCAACACCCACCTTGGTACAACTGCTTTGTGAAGGCACATGATCTCACATCACAAACGCCTATGGGATCAACACATGAGTACAAGCAGCACACAAACTCAAAGCCACCATGCTCCTCCTGGTCCAGCATCTTCAACCACGTCAACCACTGCTGTCCTCCCTGCCCCCTCTCAACCACCCGCCACTCCATCTCTCACCTTCAGCAGTTCCTGCTCATCTGCCCACAGTCAGGTGTCTGTCAAGGACATTTTTGAGCATAAGAAGCCAATGTCACAAAGTCACCCCCTTGCCCGGCGACTGACAACTGGCTTGACGGAAATCTTAGCCCGCCAGCTTTTACCATACCAGCTGGTAGAATCTGAGGCCTTCAAAAAATTGGTCGCTATTGGGACACCACAGTGGAAGGTACCCGGACGAAATTTTTTTTCAAAAAAGGCAATCCCAAACCTCTACCATGTCATTGAAAAGGAAGTCATGGCATCTCTGGCATACAGTGTTGGGGCAAGGGTCCATCTGACCACTGATACCTGGTCTGCAAAGCACGGTCAGGGCAGGTATATCACGTATACTGCGCATTGGGTCAACCTGCTGACGGCTGACAAGCATGGAATGCGTGGCTCCGCAGCGGAGTTGGTGACACCACCACGACTTGCAGGCAGACCTACTGCCACCTCCTCTACTCCTACTCCATCCTCTTCGATATCCTCCTCGGCTGAGTCCTCTTCTGCTGCGGCGTCTGGCTGCACATCAACTAATTCCCCCCAGCTCCCCAGGGGCTATTCAACATCCCGGATACGACAGTGTCACGCTGTCTTGGGGTTGACTTGCCTGAAAGCAGAGAGCCACACAGGACCAGCACTCCTGTCCGCCCTGAACGCACAGGTGGATCAGTGGCTGACCCCGCACCAACTGAAGATCGGCAAAGTGGTGTGTGATAATGGAAGCAATCTGTTGGCGGCATTAAATTTGGGCAAGTTGTCACATGTGCCGTGCATGGCACATGTGTTGAATCTCATCGTACAACAGTTTGTGTCTAAGTACCCAGGCTTACAGGATGTCCTCAAGCAGGCCAGGAAGGTGTGTGGCCATTTCGGGCGTTCCTACACGGCCATGGCGCACTTTTCCGATATTCAGCGGCGAAACAACATGCCAGTGAGGCGCTTCATATGCGACAGCCGACACGATGGAATTCAACACTCCTAATGTTCGACCGCCTGCTCCAACAAGAAAAAGCCGTCAACGAGTATTTGTATGACCGGGGTGCTAGGACAGCCTCTGCGGAGCTGGGAATCTTTTTGCCACGTTACTGGACACTCATGCGCAATGCCTGTAGGCTCATGCGTCCTTTTGAGGAGGTGACAAACCTAGTCAGTCGCACCGAAGGCACCATCAGCGACCTCATCCCATTTGTTTTCTTCCTGGAGCATGCCCTGCGAAGAGTTCTGGATCAGGCTGTAGATGAGCGGTAAGAGGAAGAGGAAGACATCATGTGAGGACGAGGAAGGGAAATGAGTAGCTCTGCATCCAACCTTGTTCAAATGGGGTCTTTCATGCTGTCATGTCTGTTGAGGGACCCACGTATAAAAAGGATAAAGGAGAACGATTTGTACTGGGTGGCCACGCTACTAGACCCCCGGTATAAGCAGAAAGTGTCAGAAATGTTACCAAATTACCGAAAGTCGGAAAGGATGCAGCAGTTCAAAACCAAACTAAAAAATATGCTTTACACAGCTTATAAGGGGGATGTCACAGCACAACGGGAATCTAACAGGGGAAGAGGTGAGTGTAATCCTCCTCCTACCACGGCGGCAAGAACTGGACGATTTACAGATGTGTTGTTGATGGAGGACATGCAGAGCTTTTTCAGTCCTACTCATCGCCACAGCCCTTCGGGATCCAGCCTTAGAGAACGACTCGACCGACAGGTAGCAGACTACCTCGCATTAACAGCAGATATCGACACTCTGAGAAGCAATGAACCCCTTCACTACTGGGTGTGCAAGCTTGACCTGTGGCCTGAGCTATCCCAGTTCGCGATAGAACTTCTGGCCTGCCCTGCTTCAAGTGTCCTGTCAGAAAGGACCTTCAGTGCAGCAGGAGGCATTGTCACTGACAAGAGAAGTCGCCTCGGTCATAAAAGTGTTGATTACCTCACCTTCATAAAGATGAATGAGGCATGGATCCCGAAGGGACTGACAGTGGGGGATACGTGGGGGATACGCCTGATTACATGCCTTGGCCTCAAAATGGTCCCCACGCTGCTGTATTTAATGTTTGCATACCGGAAGACTTTTGTGAATTCTCCACCAACAACTACGGTTCAAGCCGCAATGTTTTAGTCACTTTTCTGCCTGGAAAACATCAATTTTTCCCGCCGCTGCTACAATAGCGGCTGCAACAATGCCATTATTTTTCAGGCATGTGTACATGCCTAATTTTTCTGTCCTAAGGTGCAGCACTCTGGCTGCAAAAACAAACCAAAAAAAAAAAGGCACATACAAGTGTCAATTCCCCTTCGTGATCGTTACCTTGTTGTGGTGAAGGGGCTTGCGTATCACAATGAAGCAATCATCACCTCTATAAGTGTGTTGGCAATGTTGCCACGCCCCAGATGATAAGGCCGTTGCTTCATTATGGTCAGACCAAAAGCGATCGGACGGCTGGATAATATTTCATAGAAAAAACATTAATTTACCTTTTTTTTTTATATGTTGTATGGGTTTTTAATACATAAAATAAAAAATCATAATAAAGTCTCTTAATAGTTTATTAGAAATGATGCAGACAATTAAAAAAATCCCCATCAATTTCAATACAAAGCAAGTACAGAGCTCAGAACTAAATTATTTCATGATGTCGTAATGGTTCGCTAATTCGACAATGGTTAATCAATTCGACCGGATAGGGTCCGTAACAGGGATTAAACTGATAGGAATAGTACTAGTTAAGACACGACTCATATAGGGTGTCACAGCACATTGCTCTGTGCACGCGCAGTGCCCCAATTTGGGAGTAAGAGGACCGACCAAGCTGCTTTTCCATCTCCCGGTTCCTGAAATCAATTCAGTTTGGTGTATGAGAGTTTGGTCTGTCACTGTGAAGGCAGTCGAAGGTACCCGGCCTAAAATTTTTTTCACAAAAGGCAATCCCTGATATGGGACGTAAAAGGGATTAAACTGATGAGAATAGTACCACAGAAAATACCACTCATATCGGGTGTGACAGTAAATTGCACGGCGCAGACGCAGTGACCATGAATTAAAACAGAGTGGAGGCAGCCAGTGTTTTTTTAACCATCTCCCCGTTCGAAAAATCTATTCAATAAATGGCCCCCAGATTGGGGACGTTAGAGGGATTAAACTGATGAGGATGACTCTCTCAGAACTTGTATATACACCTTGAGTGTAATACACCCTTTTACAGACGGATTAACTCTTGGCCTGCAACAGCTGGAACACCAGATTTAGGGTATTGCTGTATTGGCAAGTGAATTTCACCCCAGAACAAAATATATGTTTTTGCGGACACTATTATACTTTGCCAGCCACTGCTGGGACACCAGATTCAGGGTATTGCTATTTTGGCAATTGAATTTCACCCCAGAACAAAATATATGTATTTGAGGACACTTTTATACTTTGCCAGCCACTGCTGGGACACCAGATTCAGGGTATTGCTATTTTGGCAATTGAATTTCACCCCAGAACAAAATATATGTTTTGGCGGACACTATTATACTTTGCCAGCCACTGCTCGGACACCAGATTTAGGGTATTGCTATTTTGGCAATTGAATTTCACCTCAGAACAAAATATATGTTTTGGCGGACACTATTATACTTTGCCAGCCACTGCTGGGACACCAGATTCAGGGTATTGCTTTTTTGGCAATTAAATTTCACCCCAGAACAAAATATATGTTTTGGCGGACACTATTATACTTTACCAACCACTACTGGGACATTTTATTCAGGGGGTTGCTATTTTGGCAATTGAATTTCACCCCAGAACAAAATGTATATTTTTTGCGAACACTTTATACTTTGCCAGCCACTGCTCGGACACCAGATTTAGGGTATTGCTATTTTGGCAATTGAATTTCACCTTAGAACAAAATATATGTTTTGGCGGACACTATTATACTTTGCCAGCCACTGCTGGGACACCAGATTCAGGGTATTGCTATTTTGGCAACTGAATTTCACCCCAGAACAAAATATATGTTTTGCCGGACACTATTATACTTTGCCAGCCACTGCTGGGACACCAGATTTAGGGGATTATTATTTTGGCAATTGTATTTAACCCCTTAATAAAAAATAGAAATTGCTATACTGAGTTTGTAGGGGTGACAATTAACAAATATAGAGAATATAGCGCTATATGTGTTATCTTCGCTAATTGTAGCAAGATAATAGGAAAGTTGCCTATAGACAGCTCTAAGTTGGATGCACAATGCGAAAAAATTACTTTTACCTATTTTTTTTTCAATAAATAGAATATTGACTTATTATTCTATTTATTGCCAAAAATAGGCAGATTAATATTTTCACATTGCGCATCTAACTTAGAGCTGGGTACAGTCAACTTTGCTATTGGGTTGGCTTGCTAGAATTAGGAAATATAGAGAATATAGTGCTATATGCGTATTCGTCATATTCGTTAATTCTACCCAGCCAAACAATAGTAACGTAAGTTGCATATACCCCACTCTAAGTTAGATGCGCAATACGACTAATATTACTTAATATTCTTGCATTGCGCATCCAACTTAGAGTTGTGTATAGGCAAGTTTACTTGTATTGCTAGAATTAGCGAAGATAACGAATATGAATATAGCGCTATAGTCTCTATCTTCATTAATTCTAGCAAGCAACCATAGGAAAGTTATACCCCTTTCAAAGTTTCATTCTCAGTACGCGAATATTACATTATGTAATATTCGCGTACTGCGAATGACTCTTTGAACGGGCTATGACTTTCCTATTGGTTGACTTGCTAGAAATAACGAAGAAATAGAACATAGCGCTACATTCTTAGGTTCTGATTGAAAAAAAAATAATTTGTTTTTACGAATATATAGCACTATATTCTAAATATTCACGAATTAGCGAAGTGTCAATATTCGTCAAAAATATTCGCTATTCGAATATTCGCGCTCAACACTATTTGCACATTTACTTATAAACAGATTTAAAAAAACAATAAGTTAGATAAACTACATGAACAAAAAAACTATATATATGCCTTACCCTTAACTTATAAGGCTACTAGGCCAATCATGTACAGCTGGCTCGGAGGGTGGGTTCCTGCACTAACAAAGACCAAGTGGGTACACAATTGTCCAGCCAGGGCACAGTTCTGGAGGATGAGGAGGAGGAGATTAAACCGTGTTCACAGCAGGTCCACCCTGCTGGATCCCCGTTACAAGGACAACGTGTCGTCCTTATTTCCGTCACTGAAGCGTGATCGGAAGAAACCAACGCTGGTAGACGTGCTGCTGCTGGCATTCCCACCTGACACTGGGGGCTCAGTCAAAGCACAAGGCTAAAGCAGAGGAGGAGGAGGAAGAAGTCATCAATGCAGCTGGGTCACTGTTAGTGATGTCGCGAACATAAAATTTTTCGTTCGCGAACAGCGAACGCGAACTTCCGCAAATGTTCGCGAACGGGCGAACCGGGCGAACCGCCATAGACTTCAATTGGCAGGCGAATTTTAAAACCCACAGGGACTCTTTCTGGCCACAATAGTGATGGTAAAGTTGTTTCAAGGGGTCTAACACCTGGACTGTGGCATGCTGGAAGGGGATCTATGGCAAAACTCCCATGGAAAATTACGTAGTGGACGCAGAGTCGGGTTTTAATCCATAAAGGGCATAAATCAACTAACATTCCTAAATTGTTTGAAATAAGGTGCTTTAAAACATCCAGTGTGTGTATACGATCAGGTATGATGTTGTATCGATCAGGTAGTGTAAGGGTTACGCCTGCTTCACAGACATTGACAGACCAAACTCCCCTTTTAATGCACCGCAAACAACCGCAAACAGTTCATTTGCACAACCGCAAACTCCCCATTTGCACAAGGTTGGATACCAAGCTAGCCACGTCCCGGTGATGCCATTGAAGGTTTCTTCCTCCACCAAGCCACGTACAACACCAAGGGTCCCCAAAAGGTGAATTGAATTGATTTTTCGAACGGGGAGATGGTTAAAAAAAACTGGCTACCTCCCCTTTGTTTTTATCCACGGTCACTGCGTCTGCGCCGTGCAATTTACTGCCACACTCGATATGAGTGGTATTTTCTGTAGTACTATTCTCATCAGTTTAATCCCTTTAATGTCCCCAATCTGGGGGCCATTTATTGAATAGATTTTTCGAACGGGGAGATGGTTAAAAAAACGCTGGCTCCCTCCACTCTGTTTTGAACCACGGTGACTGCGTCTGCGCCGTTCAATTTACTGTCACACCCGATATGAGTGGCATTTTCTGTAGTACTATTCTCATCAGTTTAGTCCCTCTAACGTCCCCGACTCCCCAATCTGGGGGCCATTTATTAAATAGATTTTTCGAACGGGGAGATGGTTAAAAAAACGCTGGCTCCCTCCACTCTGTTTTAAACCACGGTAACTGCGTCTGCGCCGTGCAATTTACTGTCACACCCGATATGAGTGCTATTTTCTGTAGTACTATTCTCATCAGTTTAATCCCTCTAACGTCCCCGACTCCCCAATCTGGGGGCCATTTATTGAATAGATTTTTCGAACGGGGAGATGGTTAAAAAAACGCTGGCTCCCTCCACTCTGTTTTAAACCACGGTGACTGCGTCTGCGCCGTGCAATTTACTGTCACACCCGATATGAGTGGTATTTTCTGTAGTACTATTCTCATCAGTTTAATCCCTCTAACGTCCCTGACTCCCCAATCTGGGGGCCATTTATTGAATAGATTTTTCGAACGGGAGATGGTTAAAAAAACGCTGGCTCCCTCCACTCTGTTTTAAACCACGGTGACTGCGTCTGCGCCGTTCAATTTACTGTCACACCCGATATGAGTGGTATTTTCTGTAGTACTATTCTCATCAGTTTAATCCCTCTAACGTCCCTGACTCCCCAATCTGGGGGCCATTTATTAAATAGATTTTTCGAACGGGGAGATGGTTAAAAAAACGCTGGCTCCCTCCACTCTGTTTTAAACCACGGTGACTGCGTCTGTGCCGTGCAATTTACTGTCACACCCGATATGAGTGGTATTTTCTGTAGTACTATTCTCATCAGTTTAATCCCTCTAACGTCCCCGACTCCAAAATCTGGGGGCCATTAATTAAATAGATTTTTCGAACGGGGAGATGGTTAAAAAAACGCTGGCTCCCTCCACTCTGTTTTAAACCACGGTGACTGCGTCTGTGCCGTGCAATTTACTGTCACACCCGATATGAGTGGTATTTTCTGTAGTACTATTCTCATCAGTTTAATCCCTCTAACGTCCCCGACTCCCCAATCTGGGGGCCATTTATTAAATAGATTTTTCGAATGGGGAGATGGTTAAAAAAACGCTGGCTCTCTCCACTCTGTTTTAAACCACGGTGACTGCGTCTGCGCCGTGCAATTTACTGTCACACCCGATATGAGTGGTATTTTCTGTAGTACTATTCTCAACAACTTCACACGCTAGCGTGCATCTCCCATTGTATTTCTGTCTGTTAAAGGGTATATTACACAAAGTGTTAAATACAATTGCTGAAGGCATAATCCTACATATTTTTTCACACGCTACTGTGCATATCCAAGTGTAAATCTGTCTATGAAAAGGATACCTTTCATCCAGGGCCTAAATACTAGACCTACAATGGAAATTCCCCTAAATCATTGGTTACTGCTGTGCCTGGATTAGTGTAATACGGTACATAAATAAATAGGCAGATAGTGTTAGGTGCCTGTAAAAAAAGGCCTGACTTTGAAATCAATACATTGGGCCAAATATTTTTTTTCTTATTGTGGTGCTTGGTGAACTGTAACAATGAGGAAAACATCTAAGGGATGCGGACGCGGTCGTGGTGGTGTTAGTGGACCCTCTGGTGCTGCGAGAGGAAGTGGCCATTCTGCCACAGCCACACGTTCTAGTGAACCAACTACCTCAGGTTTCAGTACCCGCCAAAATTTACAGCGATATTTGGTGGGGCCCAATGCCCAATGGTAAGGCCTGAGCAGGTACAGGCGCTAGTCAATTGGGTGGCCGACAGTGGATCCAGCACGTTCACAACATTATCTCCCACCCAGTCTTCTGCAGAAAGTGCACAGGTGGCACCTGAAAACCAAGCCCATCAGTCTGTCACATCACCCCCATGCATATCAGGGAAACTGTCTGAGCCTCAAGTTATGCAGCAGTCTTTTATGCTGTTTGAAGACTCTGCTGGCAGGGTTTCCCAAGGGAATCCACCTAACTCTTCCCCAGTGGTGGAAGACAAAGAATGCACTGATGCACAACCACTGATGTTCCCTGATAATGAGGACATGGGAATACCACCTCTTCGGAGTCCGCATGTCTCAGATGATGACGAAACACAGGTGCCAACTGCTGCGTCTTTCTGCAGTGTGCAGACCGAACAGGAGGTCAGGGAGGAAGACTGTGTGGAAGACGATGCAGGGGACGATGAGGTCCTAGACCCCACATGGAATGAAGGTCGTGCCACTGACTTTCATAGTTCAGAAGAAGAGGCAGTGGTGAGACCGAGCCAACAGCGTAGCAAAAGAGGGAGCAGGCGGCAAAACCAGAACAGCCGCCGCCAAGAGAGTTCGCCTGCTACTGGCCACAGTTACCAGGGGCCGAGCACCCCAAAGGCAACTTCAAGGAGTTCCCTGGCATGGCACTTATTTAAACAATGTGTTAAAGACAAGAACCGAGTGGTTTCCACGCTGTGCCATCAGAGCCTGAAGCGAGGCATTAACGTTCTGAACCTTAGCACAACCTGCATGACCAGGTATCTACATGCAAAGCATGAACTGCAGTGGAGTAAACACCTTAAAAGCAAGCAACTCACTCTGGCTCTCCCTGCTCCCTCTTCTGCTGCTGCCTCGGCCTCTTCCTCCGCCTCGGGAGGAATGTTGGCACCTGCCGCCCACCAAACAGAGGATGTGCCACCGACACCGCCACCTTGGAGAGAAAGCGTAAATTCCCACCTAGACACCCTCGAGCTCTGGGCCTAAATGCCAGAATTTCTAAACTCCTGGCCTTTGAAATGCTGTCATTCAGGCTGGTGGACACAGACAGCTTCAAACAGCTGATGGCCATGGCTGTCCCACAGTATGTTGTTCCCAGTCGCCACTACTTCTCCAAGACAGCTGTGCCTTCCCTGCACAACCAAGTATCCGATAAAATCAAGTGTGCACTGCGCAACGTCATCTGTGGCAAGGTCCACCTAACCACAGATACGTGGACCAGTAAGCACGGCCAGGGACGCTATATCTCCCTAACTGCTCACTAGGTAAATGTAGTGGCGGCTGGGCCCCAGGCGGAGAGTTCCTTGGCGCACGTCCTTCCTCCGCCAAGGATCGCAGGGCATCATTCTTTGTAAACGTCAGCAGGCCATTCTGAAACTCATATGTTTGGGGGACAGGCCCCACACCGCGCGGGAGTTGTGGCGGGGTATTGAACAACAGAACGACGAGTGGTTTCTGCCGGTGGGCCTCAAGCCCGGCCTGGTGGTGTTCGATAATGAGCGAAATCTCGTCGCAGCTCTGGGACTAGCCGGTTTGACGCACATGCCTTGCCAGACGCATGTGTTGAATTTGGTGGTGCAGAAGTTCATTCACAACTACCCCGACATGTCTGAGCTGCTGCATAAAGTGCGGACCATCTGTACGCGCTTCCGGCGTTCACATCCTGCCGCTGCTCGCCTGTCTTCGGCCTTCCCGCTCACCGACTCATATGCGACGTACCCACCAAGTGGAACTCCATCTTGCACATGCTGGAGAGACTGTGCAAGCAGCAGCAGGCCATAGTGGAGTATCAGCTGCAGCACGCACGCGTCAGTCACACTGCGGAACAGAACCACTTCACCACCAATGATTGGGCCTCCATGCGAGACCTGTGTGCCCTGTTGCCCTGTTTAGAGTACTCCACCAACATGGCCAGTGGCGATGACACCGTTATCAGCGTTACATTACCACTTCTATGTCTCCTTAAAAAAACGCTTAGGGCGATGATGGAAGAGGAGGTGGCCCAGAAAGAGGAGGAGGATGAGGGGTCATTTTTAACACTTACAGGCCAGTCTCTTAGAAGTGGCTCAGAGGGAGGTTTTTTTGCAATAGCAGATGCCAGGTACAAATGTGGCCAGCTGGGGTCCACTACTGGAGGACGAGGAGGATGAGGAGGAGGTGGAGGAGGATGAGGATGAAGCAGGTTCACAGCGGGGTGGCATCCGACACAGCTCAGGCCCATCACTGGTGCGTGGCAGGGGGGATACGGAGGACAATGACGATACGCCTCCCACAGAGGACAGCTTGTCCTTACCTCTGGGGAGCCTGGCACACATGAGCGACTACATGCTGCAGTGCCTGCACAATGACAGCAGATTTGCCCACATTTTAACGTGTGCAGACTACTGGGTTGCCACCCTGCTGGATCCCTGGTACAAAGACAATGTGCCCACCTTACTTCCTGCACTGGAGTGTGATAGGAAGATGCGCGAGTACAAGCGCACGGTGGTAGACCCGCTTCTGAGATCATTCCCAAATGTCACAGGGGAACAGGTGGAAGCCCATGGCGAAGGCAGAGGTGGAGCGAGAGGTCGCCAATGCAGCTGTGTCACGGCCAGCTTCTCTGAGGGCAGGGTTAGAATGGCAGAAATGTGGAAAAGTTTTGACTCCACGCCACAGCTAACTGCACCACCACCTGATACGGAACGTTATAGCAGGAGGCAGCATTTTACTAACATGGTTGAACAGTACGTGTGCACACCCCTCCACGTACTGACTGATGGTTCGGCCCCATTCAACTTCTGGGTCTCCAAATTGTCCACGTGGCCAGAGTTAGCATTTTATGCCTTGGAGGTGCTGGCCTGCCCGGCGGCCAGCGATTTGTCTGAACGTGTATTTAGCATGGCAGGGGGCGTCATTACTGACAAATGCAGCCGCCTGTCCACAGCCAATGTGGACAAGCTGACGTTCATAAAAATGAACCAGGCATGGATCCCACAGGACCTGTCCCTCCCTTGTGCAGAATAGACATTTATAACTGCCTCCCCCTCAAGCATGTATTCTTGTACTACGGAGCACTTCTTTATTGAATCCTCATTTTTTTAACTTTTCCATGATCTTGCGGTGCAACCCAAAGTTGAATGAACCTCTCCTCAATCTGGGCGCCGGGGCCTAAATAACTGAAAGTGGCCTGTTACAATGGTGGGTGACATGAAGCCTGAACCTCTGCCATGCGACCTCTCTCCTCTCTCTGGGTGCTGGGGCCTAAATAACGGAAAGTGACCTTCTCCAGTGGTGGGTGATATGACGCCTTATTCCTTGCTGTGGGACCTCTCTCCTCTGTCTGGGTGCTGGGGCCTAAATAACTGACAGTGGCCTTCTCCAGTGGTGGGTGATATGACTCATGATTCCTTGCTGTGGAACCTCTCTCCTCTGTCTGGATGCTGGGGCCTAAATAAATGAAAGTGACCTTCTCCAGTGGTGGGTGATATGACGCCATATTCCTTGCTGTGGGACCTCTCTCCTCTGTCTGGGTGCTGGGGCCTAAATAACTGAAAGTGGCCTTCTCCAGTGGTGGGTGATATGATGCCTGATTCCTTGCTGTGAGACCTCTCGACTCTGTCTGGGTGCTGGGGCCTAAATAACTGAAAGTGACCTTCTCCAGTGGTGTGTGATATGACGCATTATTCCTTGCTGTGGGACCCCTCTCCTCTGTCTGGGTGCTGGGGCCTAAATAACTAACCTTCTCCAGTGGTGGGTGATATGATGCCTTATTCCTTGCTGTGGGACCTCTCTCCTCTGTCTGGGTGCTGGGGCCTAAATAACTGAAAGTGGCCTTCTCCAGTGGTGGGTGATATGACGCATGATTCCTTGCTGTGGGACCTCTCTCCTCTGTCTGGGTGCTGGGGCCTAAATAACTGAAAGTGACCTTCTCCAGTGGCGTGTGATATGACGCATTATTCCTTGCTTTGGGACCCCTCTCCTCTGTCTGGGTGCTGGGGCCTAAATAACTAACCTTCTCCAGTGGTGGGTGATATGATGCCTTATTCCTTGCTGTGGGACCTCTCTCCTCTGTCTGGGTGCTGGGGCCTAAATAACTGAAAGTGGCCTTCTCCAGTGGTGGGTGATATGACGCATGATTCCTTGCTGTGGGACCTCTCTCCTCTGTCTGGGTGCTGGGGCCTAAATAACTGAAAGTGACCTTCTCCAGTGGCGTGTGATATGACGCATTATTCCTTGCTTTGGGACCCCTCTCCTCTGTCTGGGTGCTGAGGCCTAAATAACTAACCTTCTCCAGTGGTGGGTGATATGACGCATGATTCCTTGCTGTGGGACCTCTCTCCTCTGTCTGGGTGCTGGGGCCTAAATAACTGAAAGTGAACTTCTCCAGTGGTGGGTGATATGACGCCTTATTCCTTGCTGTGGGACCTCTCTCCTCTGTCTGGGTGTTGGGCCGAAATAACTGAAAATGGCCCTCTCCAGTGCTGGGTGATATGACGCATGATTCCTTGCTGTTGGACCTCTCTCCTCTGTCTGGGTGCTGGGGCCTGAATAACTGAAAGTGGCCTTCTCAAGTGGTGGGTGATATGACACCTTATTCCTTGCTGTGGGACCTCTCTCCTCTGTCTGGGTGCTGGGGCCTAAACAACTGAAAGTGACCTTCTCTAGTGGTGGGTGATATGACGCCATATTCCTTGCTGTGGGCCCTCTCTCCTCTGTTTGGGTGCTAGGGCCGAAATAACAGAAAGTGACCTTCTCCATTTGTTGGCGACTTAAAACCTGATTCTCTGCTATGGGACCTCTCTCCAATTGATATTGGTTAATTTTTATTTATTTTATGTTATTTTAATTCATTTCCCTATCCACATTTGTTTGCAGGGCATTTACCTACATTTTGCTGCCTTTGCAGCACTCTAGCCCTTTCCTGGACTATTTTACAGCCTTTTTAGTGCCCAAAAGTTCGGGTCCCCATTGACTTCAATGGGGTTCGGGTTTGGGATGAAGTTCGGGTTGAGTTCGGATCCCGAACCTGAACATTTTCGGGAAGTTCGGCCGAACTTCTCGAACCCGAACATCCAGGTGTTCGCTCAAGAAAGGAGCTTATGTGGAGCCAGGGCTGTTAGTACATCCAGTAATATGCACAGTTGGCTAACTGTAGATATTGTGCAAGCTAGGTTAAATAAGGTATATGTGAACAAAGCTCCAGGTCCAGACAGATTACACCCAAGAGTAGTTAAAGAACACGGGCAGCACAGTGGCTCGGTGGTTAGCACTAGTACCTTACAACGATGGTGTGAATACAACCAAGGACAGCATCTGCATTGAGTTTGTATGTTCTTCCCATAGTTTTATGGGTTTCCTCCCACACTCCACAGACATACTGAGAAGTTAGATGATGATCCCCATTGGGGACAGTGTGATGCAAATGCGTCTGTAAAGCACTGTAGATTATGTCAGTGCTATATAAGTAAGTATAATAAATAAACTCAGCCCATGTTCCTAATTTTTTGTGATTCTTTAGTGACTGGCATAAGGCACATGTTGTTCCCAAATTCAAATCTAGGGTCTAGGTCTTCTCCAACTAATTATAGACCAGTGAGATTAACTTTGCTGTGGGAAAATGTTTGAAGGACTCTTAGGGCTCTTTTACATGAGTTTGTATCTTGTGGGAATCAAACTTCATGTGATAAAAGGATTGTGCAGTCTGGACTACAGAAGTGCATGGCATTATCATGATTGATAATGCTGTGTGTCTCTGTCAGACCTTTCTGTAACAGAATCATACTGACAGCAAACACATTTCTGATGTGCCCCACCATGGCAACCGCAATATATCTTCAGCTAGTCTACATTTTGCTGTTTGAAATGATGGGGACACATCGGATCTGGTGGTACAGGGCATAGAGAGGGTTTTACTGCCCAAGCGAGGAGGAGATTATAGAAGAAAATTATTAAACAGAGAATCCTTCTGGATTTTTGCATTAAATACGCGTCAACCAGATGGTCTGAACAGGCGCCTAGATTTGATTCTGCAACAATAATCCATACTGCCAGAGTCCTCACAGTTTCCCAAAGTATGAAACTTTCTCCTTTATTTTATTATCTTTCATAGCCACTATACATCTCATGTATTTTTCATAGGTTTTTTTATTGTTCATTATATGGTTTTTCTTTTTTATTTTTTCTCATGAGAAGTGTTGTTCTAAGGATGAAGAGTGTTGTTATAAGGTGTGGCATTTTTTTGAAGGGGTTTGCAGTCATGTGACCACAATTAGTGAAGACAGGTGCAATCTCTCCTACAAACAGTGCCATTTTTATGTCTTACTGTGTCATGAGTAAGGGCTTGAATTGTTTCTTGTAGCCCAAAACGTGTAGACAAGACTTTTGTAACCGTAACTGGATGTGATTTTACCGCAAGCAAAATAAATATTCCTTTACCGAAGTGTAGCTGGATTCCGTGAACCTTTTTGCACTATATTACCCGGGCCTGACACGGGTCCTCCGTGCTCACAGGTGAAGGTGGGGCAGGTGAGAGCTGCTGAACTTTCCTTTTCACTATACTGACAGCTTTATATCATTATGATTCTGTTACAGAAAGGTCAAACAGAGACACACTACATTATCAATAATGCTAATGAAATGCACTTCTATAGTCAAAACAACATGATCCTTCTATCACACAGAGCATGATTCCAGCGATGGACAGGCTTGTATGAAAGAGCCCTTAAGTAATTATGTAAAAAATATCAAAGTACAAACATTTCAAAATAACAAAATATAAACCCTAACCAACCCTCCCATATAGAGAGAGACAAAAAAACAAACAAACAAAAAACAATAACCACAATTATTATGCATTATTAATCAGCCAGCAATTACAGAATTTAAGAAAGAAATCACTTTTTCTCTTATTATTATATATTATTTTCTCCATCGTTATAATATGGTGCACCACTCTCTTCCATTTCTTCACCAAGGGAGGGTCTTTTTTCCCCCATCTTTTTAAATTAAGGAGTCTTGCTTAAAACAATACTTTACAAAGTATTTTTTTAAGCAATAGAGGAGATCGATACAGCCCATGAAAAATGTAAAATTGAGAAACCCCATGGGAGGCCTTCATTGAGACCAGAGATCTATTCTTCAATACTTCTTCCCATTGTTCTTCTGATATCTCACCCACATCTTTTTTCCATTTCTCTTTAGCCACTATGATAGTCTTACTTTGTTTTATTTTCAGCAATAACCTATATATTCTTGACACACATCCTTTTTGCTTTCTATTATCAATTTTTTTTTTAATATTCTCCATAAGGGCCTTTTTTATATTTCAGGGAATCTACTGATGATAAATTAATTGCTTCTCTTATCTGTAAATATTTTAAAAATTCTATATTCGGAATCCCAAATTCCTTTTTAAGAGTTTCAAAATCTTTTAAT